>ASPP01013897.1:0-15075 GCA_000512085.1 Reticulomyxa filosa
CGGTTCCAACGTGATTTTTTAAAAAAATTTCAAAATCTTTCTCCCTTTCATTTTCTTTCCTTCCCCCCTCTCTCTCTCTCTCTTCTTTTTCAAATATTACTCCGCGATTGCATCTTACTCTTTTCGCCTATGCTTTAATATGCGGATTGTGTTTTTGTTATTTTTTTTTAGATTGGACCCTTAAATGAACGAGACAGGTTTTGTTCGACATGCAACAACATCAGGGGTGCCCGAGATAAGCATTGCCCCATTTGTAATGTTTGTGTGGAACAACAAGATCATCATTGCCCTTGGGTTGGCACATGCATCGGCGTGCGTAATTTGCGCTATTTTGTGGGCTTTATTGTCAGTGCCGGCTCACACGGTGCTATCACCGCGACCACTTGCTTACTCATTGCTATATTTGCCCAGAAATTTAGTGTTTTTAAGACATGGCTGGCCGTGCTTGATGTCGTCTTAATCATTTATGGTATTATCATTGGGTGCACACTAATTGGAATGAGTATCGAATATATTACTTTGATTGGCGCAGATGTTACAATGGCAGAAAAAATTAAACATGGAGGAAGAGTGATGACCGAAGCAGAGAGAAAACATCAAGAAGAACTGGATAACAATATGAGAACAAAACCAGGCTTTTGGAAAAATTTGCGTACGGTCTGTTGTGCACCATTGGTAAAGTCTCGTTTGTTTTAAATTGTAATGTTTGTTTGTGCGGTTAACGCAAAACACAATTTCATTTTTAATTACAACATTTTATATACAAAGCATTTTTCATGCAAGATTTTCAAAATAAATTCCTATAACAGATTTCTGGTTAATATTAGAAAAGTTTGGTTAAGATAAATCACATATTTATTTTTACGAAAGTTACAAATATAACTTGTTGCATATATATTTTGCAGTTTTAATAATCTGCTGAAAAAAAGTTCTAATTCGGATAAACATAAATTTTCAAATTATTTTTTGTCGACATACAATCCCATTCATTGCACTGAGTTGTTTTTTTTTCTTCAATTGAAGTTGGAATAATCAGTTGAAAAGAAAATGTCACTGTTTATTTGATGTACATACAGTGGAGATATTACCTATACGAAGCACAAACATCGACAACCATTGCATAGAAAAAGTGTTTCGACAAAAGACTTTTCTTAAATCAAAACTAGGTGAAAAACAGTCTGGATTTTGTTGTGTTCTGGAGTGTTGGATTGCAGAAGTGGCATAGTTGGTCCTTATTATTTTGGGATATCTTTCAAAAGAAGAATAAAGTTGCGACGAAGCAGGGGTTGAGTCGCCAATATTTTTCATTTTGAAAAAACTGCGAGAGGGCGGTTGAAAATAAATCGGAACATTTTTGGATGATGACATACAGGTCGTGTTGCCTGTGGCAGTACGTAATGATATGGACTGCCGATCTATATTCGATAAAGACTTGGTATGAATTGATTTTTCTTTGATCTCTTCGCTCTCGACATCGGTATGTGTGTCATACTTTGAGTTATTCGATTGTTGCAATCGCGTTTCGGTAGTGTGTTGATGTTTATCTTGAGCATTGAAAGACAGCATCTTTTTTCCCTCTTCTTTGCTTTCACTATCACTGTCAGTGTCATCGTATTCATTCTTTGCAGCTGGTGATAATGGTGGAGGAGGTAGTCCATTTATATGTCCATCATCGCTGTCATTTCCATTCATTGGGACAATCTGGTCCATTTTATCTTGTTTCAATGGAACATGGTACATGGATTTGGACAGGAAGACACCATTTGCATTTGCTTCAATGTTTGAATTTTTCAATTCTTTTTGTGTAATTGTGTTATCATAATTTGCATTGCCATGCATGTCATTCTTGTTATCTTCTTCATTATTTTCTAACTCTAGATTTGTTTGTCGTGCTTGGAGAATGGCTTCTGGGGGAGGAGTTGGAGGTCTCAGCAGAGTGCCCGCATCACTGCTGTAACTACAAGTAATACCCCGATCCCGTTGTAAGTAGACGGTACTTGCTAATTGGACAGTAGGAGACAACAAGACACCAATTGTTTCAAAGTCCATTTGCGTCACAATTTCGCTGGTTTCCTTTTGTTGAGATTGCAACTTTGATCGTTCATGAGAGTACTGTTCTTGTCCTGCTTTGGCCTGTTCTGGGAAATTTCTCGAAATTCTTACCCCTTTTTTGTAAAAAAAAAAAAAAATACAACTAATAAAACATCAAAACAACGTTTAGTAGCACAATAAAATAATTAACCTTCTCGAACAGTAATACCATCAGGCTGTATTTGTCCGCAATGACAGCCGGCAGTATGTTGACAAGGACGAGTACTACGTCGGGACGCTTTTTCAAGCGTAGGTGGTTGATTGGAAGGCGCCGGACTCGATCGTTTGAATTGATGGAATAGCAAGCGACAACAGCAAAAACAAGAAAAGATGGCAATAAGACACACAGCCAAGCAAACGACAATCCAAATAACCAAAGTGAGAGAATTACTATAACGCGTCTTTGCAAATGCGTCATACCTTTCTGTTTTTTCCACATGTGTGCTAGTACTGCTCGACATCACAGTATCGATGGTCGTTATTATTGTTGTTGTTGTTGTTGTTGTTGTACTGATAGTTTTTATCATTGTGGATGAGACTGCTGTAGGAGCAGTGGAACTAATTGCAGTGGGCATTCTTGTGGGCATTGTGCTGGGATGAATGGTCTGACCATTACTGCAAAGCGGTATCGAAATTAGGTCGTCTACAATAGCGTTGAAGAAACATGTACAATACATATGAACAGTGTACATACATTTATACGTATACGTATATATACATATTTTTTTTTTTTTTTTTTTTTTTTGCAATGATTCCTTTAAAATCACGTCAAACATTAAAAAAACAAAATAAACAAAATTTTTTTCATACCTTTTTGTGCGCACTCTTACACCTACCTATCATGTTTGAAGTTGTGCCATTTATCATTTGAGGTGATTTTTCAATGTACTCAATTGCAAATGAATAGCTACCACAGTTTCCAGTGCTCGGCTCGTTTGCAACTAACCATCGGAAGAACGCTGTGTAAGAACGATCGTTCATCATTGCAATTGCGCATTCTCCGCTTGACTTTGAATCAAAAAGTGCATATACTCCTATTTTTCGTTCTTTGCTGTCTGGGATCTCTGCTGCACATTCCCAATCCATCCATACAAGCCCATTGTCGCAACCATACTCGACCACTGATTTATTGTAAATACTGACAAAATCATCAAAACAGTGGCTCACTGTGTACGGCCAATTTATTTTCGTTAGCACTGCCACTACTGCGTACAATGCCTTTTTTTTATTGTTATTATCATTGTTTTACAACTACGCTGACGCAAAGATTAAACTTTGTTCTTTGGAAAAGTTCATAATAAAAAAAAAACAGACAAACAAATTGTCCACGACGTACCACAAAAGACATGAATTAGACTCAGATTCCTGTTTGCGATTTTACAATAATAAAGATTGGAATCAGTCACTAATTACTTTTTTCCCAGGTATATTAGTACCTTTCTCCGGTTTTTCATTAAATCCTGCAAAAAAGGGGCTAGTTTTTGAACAACCAAGTGTAGTCGTTGTTAACTTCCTTTTTTTGCTCAACTTCTTTAGAGACAGCAAAGAAGAAAGAATCTTTTGAAATGTACTCAACAAAACGTTTCGATAGGACAAATAAACTTAGATATAGTGCAAAATAAGTTCTAGGGTCCTCACGTTTTACGGGTAAATAATCATGTCCGGGGCTGATCGTGATAATGAATTTGATCAAGATTATATAGATTTGAAAGATGACGAAGAACTTGAACAAGCAGAGGAAACAAAGCAATGGGAAAAGTTTGTGCACGTTTTTTGTGTGTGTGTTTGTCATTGTAGACGCGCACTAAACAAAAAACAAAACAAAAACAAAAAAAAAAGAGATCTAAACGAAAATCCCATTGAAATGACGGAGGAGCCACTGATATCAAAATCATTAAAATTACATCGAAGGGCATCGCAACCACACTTTGAAATAAAAATAAAGTTTACAGACGTGAACGTGATCCCTAAATACGAAAAATACAAGCGAACAACGAAGCACAAATGGCAATGAAAAAAAGGATAAAGCAAAGGCAAAAGAAGACACAAACCTTTTCAAAGCATTTTTTTCAAAGCATGGATATGACAACAGTGCACGAAAAAAAAAGAAAAAGTATCAAACGGACAAGCCCAACCTGTTGACAAGTATCACGGAAGAGCACGAAGATACAGAACTGGGGATCATTGGATTGGGAGGAGCAGAGTCTGACGATGAACAAAAGGTAAAGAAGGACCACATGAGCAGTGATGATAGTAATTACAGCATTGGAAACATCAACCGTCCTTTGAGCGCGTCAGGCGAGTTTCGAAAGATCTTGCAACACGTCAGTGGCGAGCTCATTTACGGCGAGTTAGTAGCCATCGTTGGCGCATCTGGAGGAGGGAAAACCACTTTAGTGTCGATTCTCAGTGGCAGGTTGCATTCCATTTCTGGATTATCCGGAGATGTCCAAGTCGATTTTTTGCTTCTTTATTTAAATTTAACCTTTTTTTTTTTGGAATGAACTTTTTTTGAACCTTTTTTTTTTATGAGTTGTGAGATAGGAAAAAAATTTACACCATTGCATTAATGACAATAGTTGAGTGGTCGTGTTGAGTCTTAATGAAGAAGAGTTCAACTTAAGTGATCCTTTGGACTTGCTACGACTGAGTGAGTACAGCGCGTATGTGTTCCAGGAAGATATTCACATCCCTACACTGACTACGCGCGAAGATGTTGCGTTTAATGCAATGCTGCGACTGCCACAAAGTATGAGCATAGAAGAAAAATGGGAACGTGTGGAGCAAACTATAAAGGAACTGCAATTGTCCAAATGTGCAAACACCAGAATTGGCGATGAGTCAATGAGAGGGCTATCTGGAGGAGAAAAAAAAGAGTCAGTATTGCTTGTGAATTAGTCACAAATCCGTCATTCCTTATTTTAGATGAAGTTTTCCCATTTTTTATTTATTGGTGTCTTTTTCATACATATATACATATACATATATATATATATATATGTATATGTATATATACGTATGTGTATATGCACGCATAAGTATATGTGCTTGTTTACTTTTGCATATTAGCCAACAACAGGCTTGGATTCGACCACTTCGTTTAAATTGATCCAATTGCTTAAAGTTTTGCTTTTTTTGTTTAAGGCCCTTTCATCGGGTTCAAACGTCTCTTTTACTGTGTTGTGGGGTGTGGGATAGCACATGGCGAATGAATTAGGACGATTGGTGCTGACGACGATACACCAACCGTCGAGTGAGATCGTGGAGCTGTTTGACAAAGTGTTTGTGATGACAAAAGGTATGCCTCAGAACTACCGGAAATAAACAGTAAGTGCGGACATGACAGGGGTGACATTATAAAAATGTGATGTACTCTGTGTTTGCAGGACAAGTGATATACTTTGGAAATCCGCGTGAAGAGCTGTGCAATTATTTGGAACAAAAATTAGAATTGAGTGTTCCCAAACACACCAATTTGTTGGAGTTTTTCTTGTCCAAATTGCATTCCCACGACAGCGAATTCTTCATTCGATCCTGGAAGCAACATCAAGAGGCAATGAAAAAGGAGGGCGGAGGTGCTTATGCCAATGTCATTTTGCCTCAAGACATGCACAAGGTCGACAAAGTCAACACTGATTCACAAAAAAAGCTTTTATGGCATGTGTGTATTCAGTTTCAACTTTTTTTTTTTTTTTTTTTTGCACAAATAACAAACTGAATATCTATTTGTCATTGCTCTTGAAATCCAAATAAAACCAATGCGTATTTATTACAAATGAATACATAAATAAATAACGAATAGCGTATTCACTACAATTCAAAGAACTGCTGAAACGAGAGGCGCAGTGCTTTGTTCGGAGAAGAGAGGAATGGTACTTTCGTCTGCTGATGGTCATTTTCATTGCTCTTTGCCAATCGATCATGTTCAGCGGAATTGATAACGCTTGTGAAAATATCCAAAATCGTCGGGGCTTAGACTTTCTTACAATTTCGTTCAATTGCGCGATGGCAAGTATACTCTCTCTGTTGACTGTCCCGTCCATGAGCAATGTGATTGAAAAAGAACGCAAATCCAATCGTATGTACAGCAGCATATTATGGGTCTCTACTCGGGCCTTAGTTGTCATTCCAACGACTTGGCTTCAATTAATCATCTTTGTTGGCATTGTCAAATTTTTTATTCCTTTCAATGCCGGTTTTGGCAGTATTTTACTGATTTTAGGCTGCACAATGATGGCCGTTGATAGCATTGCCTCTATTATCGGTAACTCGACCGGAAGCACAAAAATTGCTTTTCAGGTGTTGTTTTTTTTTGTTGTTTTTTTTTTTTTGAGATTCTAGTTTAGAGCCTTTTTTCTGAAATATGTACTAGATAAATCCGTTGATCATTATGCCATTTTTGGTGTTTGCAAACTACTTAATCACGAAAACGGAAATTCCTTCTGCCTTGCGATGGTTGGTCAACTTATCTCCATGGTACTGGGCTCTCAATGCACTTGCCATCAAAGATTTTTCTGGAGTGGACTTTGAGTGCACACAGGTGGTAGATGGAGTCACTATGACAACACATTTAAGAGGAAACTACGTATTAAGAAACATGTTTGATATCGACCCGGATGGATTTGGACTAGCCGTTGGAATGCTTTTGGTTTTGTTTATTGGGTTCCGGTTGATTTCTTTTATTCCTTTGGTTAGACGGTGTGGTTGGTGATAAAATATGTGAAGTTGCATGTGAATATGTGCAATAGGGCAAATGCTAGCTTGTGCTTTTGTTTTTTTTGAGATCATTAAAAAAATGGAACTATTTGTCATGCATATCGACAATTAATGCTGAAGCATAGTTCATAAAGTGTATCCAATTTTGTTCAAAAAATTTCACTCTGCCAAATTCTCTTGACCCGAACAAACTGTTTTACTTTTCCATTTGTATAGTTTTAATTTAATTTTAATTTTTAAAAACCTAAAGGATGATAGCTTATTTTACAAACACAGTGCTTTCCTCCAAAATAAGTGTTATATTTTTTCATTCCGGTATTTATAGCCGTGTTTTGATTTTTTTGCCAGCTGTAATTACATAAATAAAAAAAAAGTAAAATTACGATTTGTTTTATGTAAAGAATATAAAAATGAACTTGTCTGATGAACAAACGAACAGCATAAATGAAATAATTAAAAAAAGGACGTTTAAAATTTCAACAAACGAGAAAACAATAAATTTCCAAAAAGACTGTTGGAGCATAATAAAAATAAAACAAACCACAAAAAAACCAAATCAACCAACAAAAAAAACTATACAAAAAATATTATTCCCCTTTTTCATACTGTAAAGTGTAGGGAAAAAAAGTGCTTAATTGAACATAAAGGTTAAACATAAAAAAAAAGTAGTGCAAGAGACGAAATGATGCTATGCTTTAACAGTTTGTTTGATTTCACCAGTGATGCTGTTCTTAGAACCAAAGCGAACAGCTTTTTTTTGATTTTTGAGTGACTTAGATTTGGAGTGGCTTTCGGCTCTTTGTCTATTTTTATCTTCTTTCAATTTATTTGGATTGGACGATTTTTCTTCGGTCAACAATTCAACATCATCGTCATCAAATTCTTTTCCTTTTTCGTCTTGATGCTCTGAGTGTTCCTCTTCCTCCTCATTATGTTCTGCTTCATCTTCTTCCAGGGATGGGCTCATTAACAGCATATTCGGATTTTTTGCATTGTTATTGTTGTTGTCACCATTGGTACTAATAAAAGCAAGGTTCAGCAGCGAATTATGTAAAGGTCGATGTTTGGAATGGGGAGTGGCGAATTTTGGTGTTTGATAAGTTGATATATTTGTGGCACTGCCATAGCGTCCATGTTCATTTTTTTTCGAGGAAGAAAAGAAGTCGACAGACATTCCTGCTCGACTATTCGGTTCTTTAAACACATAAAAATTGTCATCTTTGTAAACGTTATGATTGCGAACTGCGTGAGCGACAAGTCCAGTTGTTATCCATTCACGAACTAAGCTAACACCTGAAGTAATGCAAGAGAGAGAGAGAGAGAGAGAAGAAAGGAACGTTCATTCTTTGAATCTTTTTTTTTGGTTTTTTTTTTACCACCCCTCCTTGTGCATAGACAAAGAGTCACAAAAATAATAATGTGCCAATTTTAGAAGTTCTTTTTGTTTTGCATAGTTTCGCGACAACTCTACACAAATACGCAAAACAACATGAAATACCTTCATTGAAATCCTTGACCATTCGATATTTAATAAGCCATTCCATACATTCTCTGCCAACGAAACATTGCTTATATTCTGCTATGATAAATCGTCGATCTTGCAGATCCGCACATATTTTATACAGTTCGCACTTTTGTGCTGCCGACAGCTCACTCACTAACTTTCGCCACATTAACATCGACCATGGCTCTTCTCGCAATGCCAACAGTGAATATCTGTCTCCTCCAATACACATGTTTCCTTACATTTGTTTTGTATCTTTGCATTGTTGTTCTAAAAAAAAAAAAAAAAGGGGGCAATTAAGGAAAGGTTTTTTTTGTTTGAGAGAAGTTGCTTGCAGCTCAACTCTATGCATGCGTGATAACTTGGAGATTGAAATGGTTTGGTTTTGCAAATAAATTGCTCACCAATCACTAATGGTAAATCAAACCCTTTTGCTACACAATCCAACAGTTCCTTTTCTTTATCTTCACTTAACGTAAACGACAGAAGCTGACGTACTAAAAGGCGGTTCTTGTCTTCTCTTGTTGTTAGTCTACTTGCTTGCTTGTTATTGCTGTCATCAGCCACCGTAGGGACAAATGTTGAAACTGATTGACTTGGAGTAGGTCTATGTGTTTCTTTTTTTCGATGTAGAAAGCGTCCCAAATTCATCAGTTTTTTTTCGTTTGTGGAAACAAAACTGAACGTGAAATCAACACTACTTTTTCAAAAAATCTCAAACATTTATGCAACATATTCATTAAAAAATTCTGCACTTTTTACGCTTGTGGCTTACTTCTCTTTCAGGCTTATGAAGGAGATATTAAGTAAGCGCTAACAAGTATTGTTACTTCTTTGTAATCTATCTAAAAATGTGATTTTTTTCTCTCCAGGAAAAGCATGAGAATAGTGCAAATACTGGAAACAAGCATTTCTCTGGTAAGTAAAGAGGGGAGAGAAAAAAAAAAAAGCAATAAACCAAGTAAGATCTTATAAGTGATATAAAATCAAAAATATGGCACAATTTAAAGGTGATTCACGAGACGCAAAGCGTGCTCGTCAAGGAGCACGTGTTCAGGAAGAGATGAAGGAAGCATTTGAGCGTAAAATCCAGCAAATGCGCCAAGAGACAGAAGCGGCAGTGCAAAATATGGAATTGAATCAAATGTTTAGTTACGAAGAGAGTACCGCGGACAAGAAATTTAAGGACTCGATAGTGGGTTTGCAGTCGCACGACGAGTATAAGAACAAGTTGGACACGTATTTGGAGCACCACAGCACGCAGAACAACAATGGGATGGACGAAGATTATCAATACAATGATTTTGCGGAAAGAAGCACGAGCAATGCCAAAGGGGGCGAAAATAACGGGAGTGAAGACAGTCAACCTCTGTCGAGCACAAGTCATCGTCTGAAGCAATTGGAAAAGCAGCTTTTGTGTAAAAAGAATAAAAGCAAAAAGCGCAAGCATGTAGATCCAGTATTATCATTTGATTTCGACGAGGGCGTAGAGTCGCATAAAGTGGCGTCTTCGACTACGGTTTCGATATTGTCAAGCAGTGACAACCAGCATAGTCCAGCGACAACGATAGCAGCAACAACGACGACAATAGCCACAGACAAAGACACAGACACAGCTATAGCCACAACCACAGCATACCCACAGCTATACCTACAGCCATACCCACAGCTATACCTACAGCCATACCCACAGCTATACCTACAGCCATCCCACAGCCATACCTACAGCCATACCCACAGCCACAACCATACCCACAACCACAACCACAATCATAATCACAGCTATACCCACGAGCTCGGATGCTCCTTCATTCGAACCCAAAGAGATCCAATCAACTTCTTCTGCTCAAGAAGAGACAACAAGTGCTGGCCTCACACCTCCTGCCACTAAACGTCGGAAAATATCGAAGAATCCTCATGTCGATACCTCGTTCTTGCCCGATCCCGAACGAGATGCCGCAGATGCACGTCTACGAATGGAGTTGGAAAAAGAATGGAATGAGCGCCAGAAACAGGTGAAACGAGAGCGGCTGGAAATTACGTATAGTTATTGGGATGGCAGTGGACATCGCCGAAGTATCGAAATTGTCAAAGGAATGAAAGTTGGAGAATTCCTGGAGCTGTGCCGAAAAGAATTGGCACAACATTTCAGTGAGCTTCGTGGTATTTCTGGCGAGCACTTGATGTACATCAAAGACGATTTAATCATTCCTCACAGCTATGCTTTTTACGATTTAATTATTGCCAGCGGTCGTGGCAAAAGTGGAAATTACATGTTCAAAAATGAGTCCTATGATAAAGGTGACTATCGCATTGAGCGTGACGGTGGTCATCCGGGCAAAATTATCACACGTGCGTGGTATGATCGAAATAAACATATCTTTCCTGCCAGTCGATGGGAAGTTTATGACCCGACCAACCAAGAAGAAAATAGATAACTGACTCTTTTTGTCACCAACTATGAACAAATTAAAAAAAAAAAGAAAAAATTAAAATTGAAACGTGTTCTTTAATTTTTTTTTTCCCCTCTGCTCTCTGCTTTTTCTGTGACTTTCCAAGAAAAGAATGTGATCTCTTTTTTTCTTGCTTGCCCCTTTTTTCTTCAATATTCACTTTGAGCTTCTTTTTTTAGTTTGTTTGTCGGACAGCTGAAAAAACTTATGCTTCATATTCTCAAACTTTTTTGCGGTTACTGTTTCCTTGCAGAAAGAATGATGTTTATACACAAAAAGTTCCTTTGAAGTCTTACTTTTTTGTTGAGAACAGTCTTAATGGGTAAAATTCATCTTTCTTTAAAGAGTACTTTTTTTTACTGACCAATCAAATACTTGATGTGTAATTTTTTTGTAAAAATAAGTCCTACAAAATTTGTACCAAACTGCACGTTTTAATCATCACAGTGCTATTGAAATAATTGTGATCCTCATAATAAAACAAGAAGCAAAAAAATGGCAAGAACAAAACAAACAGCACGTAAATCAACCGGCGGAAAAGCTCCAAGAAAACAATTGGCCGCAAAAGCAGTCAGAAAAACAGCTCCAGCGACAGGAGGTATTAAAAAACCACATCGTTTTCGTCCAGGTACCGTTGCATTGCGAGATATCCGAAGATATCAAAAGTCAACGGAATTGTTAATTAGAAAATTGCCATTTCAAAGATTAGTAAGGGAAATAGCACAAGAATATCAACAAGATCTCCGTTTTCAAGGAAGTGCAATTCAAGCACTTCAAGAAGCAACAGAAGCATATATGGTTTCTTTGTTTGAAGACACAAATTTGGCTGCAATTCATGCTAAAAGAGTTACAATTATGTCAAGAGATGTTGCTTTAGCTCGAAGATTACGTGGAGACAAATAAACGAAACAATTTTGTTTTTCCAGGTGTTTTTTAACACCAATCATTTTCAATTTTTTAATTAAGAGACTTTGTTTTGAGAATATATTTGGACAATTTAACAAAAATTGCAAATATTTATGCATTGTCACTGATCGGGATTTTATTTCAACACGTTTTTTTAGAGCTGGGAACTTACGGAACTATTGGCACCTTTCTTTGTGTTTGTTGGCTTAGGAGGTATTTTTGCAAATTTTGTTACTGTCTTTTGACTTTGACAAAAACTCTGATTTCTTTACGCAGTTGAGTTGGTTATTGATCTCGCAAAATTGTGTTTACACTATGCTTTTTGCTGTGGTCATATTGCTGTGACTGTCCTTTTGTTACTTTGATAACAAACAGTTCACATTGATAAAAGCATAGAGCGAACGAGATAGACAAAATACATTTTATTTGTTGGAAAACGTAAGGAATTTAATTGCGCTGGATCAACAGACATTTAAAAAAAGAAAACTTTGATTGGTGTACAACAAAGTCCTAAAAAAAAACATTATTTCGAGTGTTGTTTTCTAAAATCGCGCATGAATTTAGCCACTTTGACACAGTTTTCATAAGGCTGTGCGTTATAAGTGGAGACACGGATACCACCTAAGTCTCGATACCCTTTCAAGTTTTGTAGTCCTAAAGCAGTGGCTTCTTTGACAAACAAGGCATCCATTTGTTCGCCACCTTTCAGGTGGAATCGAATATTCATTAAGCTTCGGTTGCGTTTTTCAACAGGAGCACTGTTATTTTATAAGCATATCGATGTAAGTTATTTCATTATCGAAGGAAGAAAAAAAATTTTCAATCAAAAGAGCCAAACTGATAAAAATCATCTTCATCAACGACATCATAGACGACTTTAGCTTTCTTCAAGTTCAGTTCGTGCATCTTTTCTAAACCTCCAATAGTGTTCTTCAGCCATTTGAACACCAAGCCCATAATATAAGCACTAAAACAAGGCGGGGTGTTGTACATGTCTGTTGTGGCTTCCGTTTTCCAATCACAATAGATTGGGCATTTTGGATCTGCTTTACCCAAAATTCTTCTCGGACAATAACTACAGTAACACCAGCGGGGCCAACATTTTTTTGCGCTCCGGCGTAGATCACAGCAAACTTGGAAACATCGATGGGTTCACTCATAAAACACGATGAAAAATCAGCGACAATGGGGCACTTCACTTCTGGAATTTCGTGCATCATTACACCGTGCACTGTCTCGTTTATGCAAACGTGAAGATACAATGCATCTTCGCTCAGTTTCCATTCTTTCAAAGGAGGTACGTTTACACAAGGAGGATTCGTTTTTGTCGTGTTACAAACCACGTTCACGTTGCCAAAGCGTTTTGCCTATGCATTATTTTCAATATTGTAACTATTTAAACAATTACACAAAGTAATTATCGCAAATAACAATAATAATTAATATCATGTCAACATATATTATTAACTTCTTCGCAAGCTTTTTTAGACCATTGGCCTGTCACCACGTAGTCTGCTGGTTTATTACTGTTTGCCAAATTAAAATTCAAAGGCACTGCCGAAAATTGAAGTGTTCCTCCACCTTGCAAGAATAACACTTTGTAGTTCTTCGGAATTTTTCTGTATTTTTTGGGGTCAATTGTTATTTTCTTCTCCCTTTGGTATTTGTTCCTTTTGGGAAAAAAAAGCAAGCTCTTTTTTTTTCTTACAATAGTTCAATAATATCGGCTCGTGCGTCATTCCATATTTGTTCAAATTCTTTACTACGGTGACTCATTTCTAAAACCGATAACCCTTTGCCCTTGTAACTAAACAAGTCCTTTTGGGCTTCTAACAACACCTCTTCGGGTAATACCGCGGGCCCAGCCGAAAAATTAGCCACGCGCTCAGTCTTTTTTTCATTTTCTGCCATTTTCTACTTTTTGCGAGTTATGAAGTAAACAACACACTACAAAAAAGTCTACGTGTTTTTCGAAAAAAGAAAAATTCTCAGGCGTTTTTTAACCACCAAACTAAAATTTTTCTTTTTCTCAATCAATATCAACTTTCGATCCGGTCCAGATATTATTTTTGGCTATGTAAAAATGCAATTTTTTTGGTAATGAAAAAAAAATCGATTTATGGCCTTGGCATTTCGTGGAACACTGAAATATGTTGAAACTCACTGTACTATAATGCAGTAGAACGTGCAATATTTGTGCGTTATTATGCTTTGGAATGATTATCGAAATGCGACATTTTTCAACAAAGGGATGAACTTTATTTCATAATTCTATTGGATTATTTGTTCTACTGCAGGCAACAATCTTATTTCTTTGAAAAAACTAATAAAAGTGTACTGGTCGAACATTTTCGGCTGAAGATTAACGAATATTTGAAAAAAGTGTTTTTAAAAAAGGTTACGTAGAAGTACACGTTCAATTTGCATAATTCCATTTCATAAGATGGGACAGTCTTGTCCTTGCAGTAGCCAGCGTGATGGGACAATGGAAAATGTTTCCAGCGCTCGTGGTCGAAAAAATACGGAAAAACTGCTAGAAGATAAAGCGGAAGAGGAAGAAGAGTCTTTTCATTCGGATAAACACGAAGACTCAGACCACGAGAACGACATGGCTCTGGATGAACAAAGTAAATCACATGGTTCGAAGAGTGGTGATAATACGGAAGAAGAAACTAACAAAGAAGAGGTTTACAAGAGTTGGCGCGAAGCGTTATTGGACGGCAATACAGCACTGTTGGAATGGTACACACAAGAAAATCAACAATTAAACTTAGCGAACTACGAATTTCCCGATGGATATTCGTCGTTGTCAAAATCGATCAAATTGAAGTATTACGCAGCTGCATATGCATTAATATCACAAGGAGCAGATGTTAAGTTTGCAATATGGCATATCTTTTGTGTGCATTTAAGAGAAGAAGCGAAGGCGGCCATAAAAGATAAAAAAGTTGTTAAAGAGGGGGGGGGGAAATAAATTACTAGTAAGGTAGCAGAGATTAATGACATATCAAAAAAAAAAAAAAAAAAAAAAAAAAAAAGGGGGTAATGTGTACATGGGTGTGTATGCGTATGTGAATAATACAATACAGGTGAATCACTTAAATGAGCAAACAGGCAACACGCCACTACACGAAGCAGTATTGGTGGAAAATGCGAAGTTAGTGATATTTTTACTAAAAGAAAAACAAGTGGACTCAACGATACAAAATAAAGATGGACATACTCCATACGATTTAGCAACACAATATAACTTTTCAGACATTGCCGATTTATTAGAACCTGAAGCTGTCCCTGTTGTCGTTGAGCCAACTAAGCCAAGTTTCATGACTCTTCCAATTCCATTTTTTTTTTTTTTTTTAAATGTGTGTGTGTGTTGTGCAAAGGAGAGGAGGAAAGGGACAAAGA
>ASPP01013936.1:0-11849 GCA_000512085.1 Reticulomyxa filosa
TTGTTTATTTGTTTGTTTGTTTTGTTTAAGTGGTTTCTTTTTTTTTTTTTTGATCCCTTGAAATAGTGAGAACAAATGATTAGAGGAGAGGGACGAAAAAAACATAAACAAAGCGAAATTAATACGCAACTGACACTGGACGAAGGATATCTCCTTTTGAATTGACATGCGGGATCTTGGTGGCAGAAATGTTATTTGAGTCGCTTGCGTATATTGCTTGCATTTTTTTAATTACCATTTTCAGACCATCAAAGTCACAGTAATGCTCGGACCATTCCAAGATTTTGTTTGTTTCAAAGTAAACACCAAACTTCATGTGCTTTGATGACTTCTCTTTTTTTCTTACAGGCAGAATGTACACATAAGGCAGAAAAAAAAAGTGATATCCGGAATTATAGAGTTTTTTTAGGGGGCTAAGTTCGTCATTCTTTTTCCAAAAACTCACAATACTGTTTTTTTATTGCTTTGTGACCACTGAAATTATTGGACAAATTTGAGATTAAATACAACACAGTATTTTTGGGTTGTTAATTATTCTATTGTTGAACTGTATATCTTTTCCAATTAGAGTTTTTAAAAATATACTTCTATATTACTCAGCCTTGTATGTGCAACAATGGAAACATACACAGTGTAAAAGGTTAATAGAAAGCAAAAATGCTAGTTAAAAAAATACTCAATAAGTGGAAAACTCCCAATTTTAAAATCATGTTAAAAAAATAAGTGTCAATAAAAGAGCTCGAAAAAGAATGAACAGAGTAGCAAAAAAGCACGCCTTAAAAAAAAAAAAAAATACAAGGCAAGAAGTTCAAAAATGCGAATGTGAGAAAGTTTATTAAAACCGAGTATCAGTTACTATCTCCCTCCTCGTTGTTGTTGTGTAAGAAATTCCATTGATTTTCTGTTTGTTCATGTTCATCATTATTTTCGTTATTGTCGTCATGCATTTCATTAGCCTCGAGATGATCATCACCCTCTCTTCCAATTTCTGATTGATTTTGAGTGAAAGGTTTTTGAAATTTCTTTTCTTGTGAGTGTATTTCTTGAAGTAACAACGACATCCTGGCAAATAATTTTGGCTGTCCATTTTTTGTTTTCATTTGGAATACTTTGTTGCGTTTATTGCGTTGTTGAATCTTCTGTTGTAGTTGCTTTTCGCGCTTTTGTTTTGCAAGGATTCGCTGCTCTATTTCCTTTCTTTTCATTTCTCGGATCGCTTTTCCTTGCAATTGTGCATTGACAACGGATCTCTTATTGGCTGTGAAATTGCTTGAGCTTGTTTCACTCTCTGCCATTTGATTTTTAGTTGGTGGCCACTTTTTTGATTGGGTGCCCGGTCGTTGTTGATTGACTGCACTTCCGTATTCTCGTTGAGATGTGCGCGACGATGGTGTTGTTGTCTCTGGTAAAGCTTCTTGGCTATCTTCGTTTTGAATGCCCGATTTAAATTGATCCAGAGTTTTGTCCATCCAAGACCAATCCGATTTTTTCTCGTCATATGGTTGCTTTTTTACACGTTGTTCCATGTTCTTGGGATGCCACACGTTTTTATGCTTTGTGGATGAATTTCCAAAATAGTACTTTTGCTCTCGATGCAAATCTTTCATTGCTCGATAATATCCACGCATTACTCGTCGCTCGACTCGCTTTTTTGCTAGCTTTTCTTCGCTGTATTGCTTCACCCATTCTTTTCGCTTGTGTAATTGGCGCTGAAATACTGAGACACCTCGCCTCTGACGTTTTTCAGGGGCTTTGGTTTCCTCTTTTGATTTATCTCTTTTTCGCTGTGGTTTGAGTTTTTGTTCATTATCGCTCATATTTACTTTTTCAACAAATCCCTTTTTTTATCTGTACCATTTGAATCGCTTGAAACTGATCGATAGTCATATTTCTAGATAAACTTAAATTTGTTTCTTTTTTATTTTTATTTATTTCAAGTGCAAATTACTTATTTGCAGTAAACCAACAATTACATTTTATTTTAATTTAAATTCATTGCTGCTCAGCATTTTTTAGCAGACTTCAACTTCTTACAAGCCAAAAGAAAGAACAATCCTCTCAAAGTTAAAAGTAGAGTAATAAAAAAAGGTACCAAATTGTTGTATAGTAGATAAAGCGATTGACCTCATTTTTTTAGGTAGTACCAGCACTTGTGTGAAGCAACAAGAAGAAAAAATTGGAAAGGTATTGTCTAAAGACAAAACTTATAATAGAAAAAAACAAAAAGTTAGAGCGAAAGTTTTGTGTGTGTGTTCAAATATAAAATTACAACACAAATTTTGCAACAGTTGTCATTACACTTGGCAAAACAACAAACCTCAATACTCCATTTTGACCTCTTGAGGCAATGTGGCCTGGTCCAAGTGAGGTCACGGTGGGAGAAAAAAAAAAGATATCTACAAAAATAATCACAAAAAGGGAGAGCTACACTTTGCAATGCAATAAGCTCAGTTCCCTCTCTCCAAAAGAACAACTACGTGAAGTCAACAATATTGTTGTTGTCTTTTCCTTCTGACATAGAAAAAAAGTCGATTGAAGCTTAAGATCCTTCTCTCCCAGATGATGTTTGCGGTTGGAAAATGGGTATAGGGTTATCATTCGTGATCTGTCCGTCCAACATCACAACAACAGCAAACACAAGTTAAAATTGTTGTTACACAATGTTCCAATAGGACTTGAAGTAGAGAAAAAATGAACAACATTTGATGTCATTTAATCGGCACATACTTTTAGAAAACGATGTTGCAACAGTTCATCCATAGTTATTCTTTTGTTCGCAGGTGTAAAGATTTTCTCCATTACATCTATCATAAAACAAGCGATCCCCTTTTTTTTTTTTTCTCTCCTCCTCTTTTTTCTTCTGACATATTTTTTTTTTATTATCCCAAAAGACAAATAACAAACGACAAACCAACAACATCAGCAGGCAGACAGTTGAGCCAATCCACATGTTTCGGCAACGTTCTGAAGTGCCCATTGATAATACTTTTGAAAGTGCGATCCGTGTCGCTGGGCAGTTCATACAGCTTTTTGCGTGCCAATATCATATAAAGCATCACCCCTAAGCTCCAGACATCGGCCAGCCGTGCATCGTACTTTGACTTTGCATATACCTGATGCAATATTACATTACACCATTAGTGTGTGTATGTGTGACAAAGGGGAGAGAGATAGAGAGAGAAAAAGAGGAACATGAAAAAAAAAAAAAAAAAAAGGGGGAGGATTACATTCAAAAACGAAAAGACCAAACTTCAGGCGCCATGTAAATGACCTTTCCCACTTGCTTGTCAAAAGTGAAATCGACGGTATTGGTGGACAGTGCTTTTAAGTCGTTGGCCACATCGACCACCGAGGAGGACAAAGAAGAAGTAACATTACCAGTAGTAATGGCAGTATCAAAGCGTTTGGCCATTCCAAAGTCGATGAGTTTGACCAAGACCGGGAAATCGGGATCCAAAACAACCCTTTTGGAAACCACGGCCTCGACATTGAGTTGTTCACTGGTCTGTCGCGACAACGACAGTGAGCTCTGTTGGGACAGTAGACTACTGCTCCTTCGCATTTCTTGAAACGTTTCTCCAATGCTCAAATTGCTTGGCTGTGGCGTTACCACCTCAGCAGGCGTCGTGGTGGCGGTAGCGACGTCCAAGCTATAACTTCGTGGCATCTTGCTGCTGCTGTCCAAGGTGAAATTCTTTGTATCTAATGGCATCGTTGTCACCACGTTCTCCAAACAAATGTGCAAATGACATACGTTGCCACAGCTGTGCATCCAGTGCACACATTCCACCAATTGCTTGAAGATGTACTTCACGTGCTGTGTGTAGACTTCATAAATGTCTTTCACCAGTAATTGACGACTGCTACGATTGTCTATTGGAATCTTACTGTGGTCTTTCTTGCGATATTCTTCATTCACGCGAGCGATGCTGTGCTTGTATAACGTCTCTGTAAATGTGTACAGCTCACCTCCGTTGCAGTATTCCATCACTATGTAATCAAACTTCTCGTCACTCCAGCTCTCAAATGCTTGTGCAAAACCTTTTGTTTTGTGTTCAACCAATAACCTAACAAAAAAAAAAAAATCCAAAAAATGAGAACCCCAAAAAAAAAAAAAAAAAGGATGAGTGCTTTTACGCAAACCCGAACTTTTTTTTTTGTTAACATGGATGAGGGGTTTTTATGCTCGATAAACCCAAGTGTATCTCTTTCTGCTCTCCCAATTTTACTACCGAATTCAAACCGTCGATTGTCTTCCCCGATTTCACATATTGCTTCACTGCAACGTATTCATTGGTTATCGTGTCTTTATATAGCCAAAGGCGTCCTGTTCTCGTGTCTGCCAATGCCCGCTTTGGTATGTATCTTGAGGCTGGAGTAACATCTGGCTTGATACTATGGGACAGTTCCAACCCTTCTTTTTCTTCGCTCGCCGTGCTCATTGTTCGTTCACGGGAGATAGACTCTTTTCATTTATTTTTTTAAAAACCTGATATTCCAAAAAACCCCTTTACAAGTGTGCAATCCAGACAGGTAAAGTTTCATATTTTGCGTGTACATCAAGTTTTTATATTCAAGAGGTATAGCGTAGCACTTTACTTTTTTGGTACTTATACAGACTAAGATATGTCTACTATTTTCGTGGCTCATTGCAATTTTTATTTCGTTTTAAGAATGTGTGATATCTTATAAAACAATGTCTTAAATATTTTTTAAAGAAAAACTGAGCTAGGCATAGTCATTCATGGAGAATAACTAAACATTTTTTAACGTGAATATTAACTTTGCTTGATATTGTATTTGATATGAGAGCCCAAGTACAACGACAACCAACACAAAAAATGATCGAAACAAAATGAGAGCAGAAAACATGGATTATATTTGTTAATTTGAAGATAATTTATGATTTGTCGTCAATATCGAGGGATGCATTTTTAGTCAGTTGCAAAGGAAGATTAGAAGTGATCGACTTGCACATGTCCAACACATGTTCTTTTTTCTTAAAATAATAAGATGCCTCCAAGTAGGGATTTTCATCGATCCAATGAACGACCATGCGCAGAAAGTATTCTATTTGTGCAAAATGTTGTTGGTTTTTGTCTTTGTCAGCAGAGCGACGCAATTCCAATAGCACTTGATAAATATAGCGTTCCAAGTTATTTTTGGCAGCAAAATTCTCTGCGACGTTGGAATCGTAGTTGTTTTGAACGCAAGTATTTTCCGTGATCTGGACTATTTCTTTTGCTTCGAGTTGATATTTGGAAGAGGTGACATGCAGCATTTTATTATCGCGTTTTTCTTTGGCGGAAACAGACAAAATGCAATTGTTATCCAAATCAAATTTAATTTCAATTTGAGGAACACCTCTTGGAGCTGGAGGTATACCTTTCAATTCAAACTTCCCTATGCAAGTGTTGTCCTTTGTCAACATTCGTTCCCCTTCAAATACCTGAACTACAACCCCGGCGTTGGAGTCTGAATACGTAGTGAATACTTCGGTCGTTCGACAAGGTAAACATCTATGTTTAGGAAATAATTTTACCATCTCTCCTCCTCGAACTTCGATGCCTATGGACCGCGGTGTTATGTCGAGACAAATTATATCTTGTATGGGGTCCATTTTTTCGCCGCTACGTATAGCTGCAATGACCGCAGCCCCGTACGCCGCTGTCTCATCGTGTCCATGAGTGCACATCTTGGAAATGTGTTTCCCCTCAAAAAAGTCTGTCATTAACTCTTGTAGCTTTGGAATATGTGTGGACCCCCCTACCAACACCACGTCATCGATGTTTGCTTTTGTCTTCTTACTGTCTTTCAGCACTTGTTCGACATAATCCAAACACGTGTAAAAGTATTGCACGCACAATTCTTCAAATCTTTTTTTTTTTTTTTGACAATGGTATAACACAATAAAACAATCTTTTTTTTAAAAAAAAATTAACTTTGTTCTGGTAATTGATAATTCAAAATCACGTCCTTTAAATAATGAGCCAATTCGAATGATGGTTTGTGTTGCTGAGCTTAGTGTACGTTTTGCACGCTCACAATAGACAAACAGTCTTGTCATGGCGTTTTTATCTGAGGTCAGATCTAGCTTGTGCTTTCGTTTAAACTCTCCAACACAATAATCCACCAGCGCATTGGTGAAGTCTTGTCCACCGAAATGGGTGTTCCCTGCTGTGGCGATTACCTCAACAATCATCTCCTCTATAACTATCAGTGAGACATCAAGAGTTCCGCCACCCAAATGCAACACCAACACAAGTTTTTCTTTCGATAAGTCGAGTACTTTTTGGCTTATCATTAATTGATCACTGCTGCGGTCGGTGCGTTTATTAGTTGCAACACTGTCAATCCTGCTATGGTTGCTGCATCTTTTGTTGCCTATTATAAAGCGATTTTTAAAAAGACACTTTTTTTTTTCTCTTTAACCTCAGCGTAGATTGATGTCCATTCAAAAAAAAAAATTACGTATACATGTGCAAATTAAAAAAAAACAACTTGTCTTTGTGAATCAGTAAAATGTGCAGGGACCGTAATCACAGCGTTGGTAACAGGACACTTGAGAAATGCTTCTGCCAATTCTTTCAAATGACGTAATATCATTGCTGATATTTCTTCTGCGAAGAAATACTTGGTTTCATTTTTATACATTATTTCAACTGCAAGTCGGTAGTCTGGCTTTTGGATCACTTTAAATGGCCATCGCTTTATGTCGTTTTGCAACACCACATCAGAAAACCTTTGCGATGTGTGTGTGTGTATTGCACTGCTTTGCCTTGTTCCATGCTTGCATTACAAAGATCTACCTTTTTCCAATTAGTCTCTTTGCGTCGTATATAGTATTCCTTGCGTTGCTTGTGGCCTGACTCTTTGCTGATGCTCCAACTGATTTTCCCAAATCGGTGAACGACACGTATGAGGGTGTTGCTCTTTCTCCTAATTCATTAGATATTATTTCAACTGCCTTTTTCGTCCAAGTCGCTACGCACGAGTAAGTTGTGCCTAAATCGATGCCTATGGGAGGTTGTTTAGCACTAGTACTCATCGATTTTTTTTTTTGCAAACCGAACAGGACAAATTTTTTGGTAAGCAAACCTTTTCCTCCTTAGCAATTAAATTTAGTTTTGTGAATTTGAAAAATTCAGTTTATCGTTGTAATTTAGTAGTGATCCTTATTTTAAGTATTCGTTGAATTCAAAAGAAATGATCGTGAAGAAACAATAAGTTGTAGATGTTTATAGAATATTTGAAATACAGTTTGTTAGCTTTCGACTAGTGCAATCTTAAACAAATTCAATAAACAAAAGAAAACAACTTGCATGCATATTGCAAATAGTATATTGACAAGTTGAATATTCGAACAGCACGCAAGAAATGTGGCATGTATCAAATGGGTACGGAATTAGGAAGAAAGACCTTAAGAAAAGTGATAATAATGGACACCAAAGCGCTTAAAATGGCACTTAACAGCACGCCACTCAAAGAGACCCCAAAGAGCTTTGGAAGAAGACTTTTGCGTTTGACAGTTTTCAGCATTGAATCAACAAAATTTAAGTCATAGATATTATGACGAGGAATGTGAGAATCAGAAGGAAGGAGTAGTTTGATGGCCTCCTTGTCATTGAGTTGTTTGCTTTCCTCGCTCTGCGGAGGAGCAAGTACTTGAGTTTTCCTGGAGTTTTGACTAGGAGGTATCTGTCGAATGGAGTCGCAATGTAAATAAAAGTGTTGATCGGCGATGAGTTGTTCCTGACTATCTTGGATGTTTTCAAAGGCCTTGCCAGCAATGGCAATGCGAATCAAGCAAGTAACAGAGACGAGAAAGAACCAAGAGATGCCGTCAAAAAGGATGGACCGAATGACCTGACGTTGATGATTGGGAACAAAGAAGGCATCGTAGAAGATGAATATGCCTTGTGCCAGTGTTAACAGTACTAAGAATGATGTGGATATTTCCTGTTCGCCAAACAACACCACGCCTTCCACACCCAAAAAGGACCGCAGTTCCAGCCACCCAAGCACATTGCTTTTTAGTTTCAAACTCAAAAAAAGCTTCGACAATTCCTCGCGACTCGAGGTTTCCGCGCGAGATAAAAGCATCGTTATGGTTTCCATCCACTTTTGATAATTACCTATTCATAGATGGAAAATATATATATACTACATATACATATACATATAATATATATATGTATATAATCTGTAAAGAGAAAAACCTAAGTTTTTGGAATACTGCCATTCAACTCCCATCAATAAAATAGCCATTAGCAAAAAATTAGCGACAACGGCTCCCGCGGTGAGCGTAAAGTCAGTGTAAAAAAAGGACGTGTTTAGGATGGACACGCGAACGAGTCCGGGGATGAGTCCGTAGACAAGAGACATGGAGAAAATATACACGAGAGCGAACCAAGAGAAATGTCGGTTTCGTTTGGATTGACGGGAGAACGCATACGATCGCAGGAACGTATACACGTCGCATTGGTAGTCAAACTTCTCCCCGAAATACAAGCGCAAGCCTCGTAAACGAGTTAAGCTCGGTAACATCGGTTTGATAGTAAACTCGTGGCCTTCCCACACCGAAAATACCAGCCATAGCAATGCGTACAAAAACAACGGTCCAAACGTCTCCATCCATGACAACTTCTCTCCACCCCCATTCCCAGTCCCGCGGTTCCGAAATTGCGATATCGGATTGCGGATTATTATTACATACAACAGCGTGCTTATCAATATCAACAGCACGCGTAGTGCTAACTGACGCAACGACTGGATTAAAAACCAGTCCACATGCTTCAAGCTCTCCGGGTCGTATTTCGAACTCCTTCCGACTAGTGCACCCAACAAGTCCAGTGTTAATGCATCTTGTTTCTTGTCGTAATCGAATCCAGATGGATACCATTTCGACACTCTTTTTTTTTATCATTTAAATTACCCCTTTTTTTTTTTTTTTTTTGCTTATTAAGCTTTTTTTTTTTTTTAAAAAAAAAACATGCTTGTGTTTCCAACGCCAAGCTAGCAAAAGCGGTACGTTCTGAACGATCAACACCAGTGGCAATGTGATCCCATAGCACAGCATGATAGCAAACCGCTTGTAATGAAATGTCCTCTCCGCCACGAAATTTTTCAGTGACAAAATCGGGTAGGGAATGGTCTCGTCATTGAACTGCAAACTGTTTTTCACTGGAAATAGTCTTACTGGTGTGTTCGTTAACACATCTACTCCTTCTATTCCATTTCAATTTCAAAACATATTCCAAAAAAAAAGGGGTCGTTTGACAAAAAAAAAAAAAAAAAAAGGTAACCAGCATATTATTAAATACATATACGTGTATGTAAGCATGTGCAATAGGACGTAGACCATTTGCTGTGGTTGCGTCACCCTGCAATTCGATAATTTTCTCTTCTGTGGCGTCTTCTTCTTTGCATATGCCAACACAAAACGTATACCAATCGGATGTGGCCTTTTCGTCTGCAATTTGATTTCGATTTTGCATGATCTGATTTGCCAGGTCATGAAAACATTTGTCGACGTTTTCTCGTGTGTACGCAGACGCTTCGATATAATCCACGCCCCATTTGTCCGTCAGATCCTTTACCTCCTTTGTGCTAAATTGTCTTTCATTTTCCAAGTCTTTCTTTGTCCCGACCACAACCATTGGGAAGCTCGTCTTGTCTTTCGAGCGCAGAATTTTTTCACGGAATGCAGAAATCGAATCCAGTGTCGATCGGTCACATAAGCTAAACACTAAAATAAATCCGTTGCCATCTCTTATCCATGCATCGTGGAAAGACGAAAACTCTTCTTGTCCTGCGGTGTCCAATACTTCCAGCACCAACCCTTCTTCGTTTATTGAAATTTGTTTCCTGTAACTGTCTTCTATGGTCGGGTCGTACGTGTCGTGAAAATGATCGGTGATAAATCGTACCACTAACGCCGATTTACCTGCCCCTCCAGCACCCACTACTACTACTTTAGCTTCTGAAGACGACATTTTTTTTTCTTTTTTAAAACTCGCGGGCTACATTTTTTTGTTTCTTGTTTTAAAACTTTAAAAGTAAAGCAGTATCGTTTTTTTGCTCGTGTGCTTCACAATGGAATCAACTTATGCAAAAAAAAGACAAGAGAGACGAAGGAGTGGATGAAAGGAGTAATCTCTTGCCCTTGTGCAAAGCGGTTCAAAGACAAAGAAAAATTCGGTGAAAAGGATTAGAGCTTGAAGAAGCCGAAGTCAAGGATAATAAATCAAATTGGACATTGACATGGCAGACGTGCAGCCAGATACTGGAGCGAATGAGAACGAAGATGGTGAAAATGAAAATGGGAACGGTAATGGCAACGACACGGTGGACGACAACAGCGGAGATGGAGGTGATGACGAGAATGAGAATGTAAATGAGAATGAAGAAGAGAACGAAAATGAAAATGTAAATGAAGATGGGGATGGGGAAGAACAAGAAGAGCAAGAAGAGCAAGAAGAACAGGAACCAAATGAAGAAGGAATGGAGATGAAAGAAGAGGATTTAGACGCGAACGATAGAAAAATAGTCCAACTGTACGAAATCGTAAGTGAGTTAATCGAAGAGCAAAAAGCAAGGACACAGGATTTGTATTTGCTAGTAAGTAAGCGTGACATCGAGCAGTTAATGAAGGCTATTGAAGAACGAAACGACTCATTGTTCCGATCGCTGCAAGGTGAATTTGACCTGAAAAGTGCGGAGAATGACGAAAATTTGGAAGATGGTAAGTCCTTCATGAATGTTATCGGCAATGCGCGATATCTATATGTGCATATATGTATACATACATATATGCATATGCATATACATGTGTATGTATTATGTACATATATTAAACTTTTACAAACAAACAGACGAAATCGACGCAAAGTTTGAGCTGTACAACGATATTGTGAAAGCTTTCAATCAGTATTTAGAAGCAGTAGGAAGTGTGGCATTGCTATTGCAAGAACAAAAACTGAGTCAAGTGTTTTGCGAAGGAGAAAAATTGAATAATTATTAATAAAAAACTTTGTGACTGTTATTTTAGTAATGTTCCAAATTCCACTTTTGCATCTTTTTTTTTTTTTATAAAAAAAAAAAAAAAAAGACGGAGGAGGAGACAAGAATACGTCGAAAACAAGAAACGAGGAAATCGAAGCGGAAATAGTGGAATTGCAACAGTTGTTAGGCGAGCAGACGATACTGTTGAAAGAGCAAATGAAAAAGAACGAAGACTTGCAAAACGTGTTGCAATCAGTGTTAGCGGAATACAGTAACAAGATCAACGTGAGCAACAAACAAATCAAAGAGTCGAACGAGCAGCTGTCCGAGCAAAACAAGACGCATGTAAAGCAGTTGAACGACTTGAAGGTGGCATACGAGAATGAGTTGATGCATTTGAAGCAACACAAGGATCAAATGTACGAAAAGGAGATCAACGAACTGATTCACACGCTGTCGGAAGTTCGCAACCAATTCCATGTGCAAGTCCAGGAGCTGACGAAGCAGATCGAGGGCAATCAAAAGAAGTACGACATTGAAGTATTGCAGCTCTCCGGAACTATTCAAATGCTGACTCATGACTTGGAAGACGCCAAAACATCAGTCACGCGCTTGGTCCGTGTCAATTCCAATTTGCAACAGCGCTGTCAAACCCTTCAATTAAACAGCGAAAGCCAACTCCAACTGCAAAAAGCACGCGAATTCCAGCTCTTGTGCGAGTCTTTGGTTTCCAGTAGAACCACCGTGGATGTGGATTTGGACGCAGATAGTGACGTCGATGCACGGTCGATGCGTTCTTTCAATCCACGTTATCATCAATCAAAAAAGACTCGTCGTAATAATAA
>ASPP01013958.1:0-20702 GCA_000512085.1 Reticulomyxa filosa
TTCTGCTTTCGGCATAATACACATTTGCGTTTGCTTGGATCATTCTTGTTTCGGCATTTTGCTGTTTTGTGATTTGCCAATCCGCAATACTTACATGCTTTGTGCTTCTTTGGGCATTCACGATCAATATAGTTCAACCTGTAGCATTTCCTGCCTTTATCGAATGGCTCCACTTTCACTGATTAGTCAATGCTTCTTCAAGCTTTTTCTTTTGTTCAGCAGCGAATGTCTTGCGATAAATGTCAAATCTCAGCTGCCTTACAATTTATTTGCCATCTTGATTTTCTTTTTCTATTAATCCATCCAATCCAAGAAATTTAATCACCGTTGTTGCTGATTTGAGTTCTTTGAGAAATTGTTGTTGAACTCGCATTCTTTTCTTTAACACATTTTCAAATATGACTTCATCAATATTCTTTTCTTCGGTTTGTTGCATACTTGAACTATGTAATGCTTTTCGTCTGTTGCCATTTGTATCAACATCCATATTATTTATTGGCGTCTTTTGGATTGTTGGATCATGTATATCAATACCACATCCAATTCGAAATGTTTTACATATACTTTTTGGTCTTTCTTTTGTTTTTGTGTCTCTTTTGGAGCACTGTGTTCTATTCCTTTGAACGATACGCTCTTTTAACTAGAAAGGCCTGAGTTTTGTTTAAGCATATGGCAAAAAGCATTGCGAGTTTTGATGAAGCGAAATACTCAACACGTCTCACTGTAACCCATCTAAAAAAAATTGTTCTTTTCATTGCGAAATCTTGTTTTTTTAAAAAAGGTGGAAAATATTACTGTGGAACATTTTTCGAAACTGCTTTAAAAAAAAGTTGGCAAATTTCATAATTAATATACAGTCACGATTGTTAATTTTTTCTCAAAAATTTTGAAAAATCAATAAAATGTTCAAATTTTTCAAACGATTAGTAAAGATTTAAAAAACCTTAATCATATTTAAAAACTACACTATCTGACTTAAAATTAGTCAGTTTAGTTTTGTTTTGAGTTGCAATAATTTTGTTTATATTTGTTGTGATGAAAATTGAAGTGTTTAGTTTACTCTTGTAATTTGATGAATATTTAACATTCGAGAATCTGATGCTGCCAGCTGTTTCGAGAATCTATCGTGACCTCAAATCGATCCTTTGATTCATCTTAACTCCATATATGATATGCAAAATCATTTATGTGATTATTACAAAAAGTTTGAAGTATAAACTAAAGTCATTTTACAATGAGATAATTTGATACATTTTTTTCTTCACAAACAATTTTAAATTAGAATTATTACTGCAAAGTTGAACCAGAACGTTATTTGTTAGTTATTTTTATAACATATTTTTTTATTGTACTTTATTCGAGTGTGAGTTGCTTGAATTACAATATTCTCAATTTGAATTCAATATATAACATTCTTTCTATGCTTAAAAAAAAATATTCTATTGAGTAAAAAATTTTCACAATCGGACATTTCATATCAATTGTGAAGAAATCATGATATTGAAAGTGATTTAAATATAAGTTTAATGATGAAATTATCCACATTATCAATTATCATCTGAAGTTGGAGCAAGATCAACATTGACAGAATGTATTAAATAAAAATTCACTATCCAAGCGAGTATCATAATGATTGAAAGTAGTGTATTTCAATGCTTAGCGGATTGCCTCAATTTCAAAGTGACAAAGACAAACGAATTTATACCTTTCTGATTGTAAGTTTGCTGCGAATGCAATTCAGAAACTTATACTTTCCGATCGCTAGTGCCAAAGAAGTGATAAAAGTGTTGAAGACACAATATTTTACAATATTCAACTACTATAAAAAAATATTATTTTTCTATAAAAAATTTACAAGTAGTAAAAAAGTTTGTCTTGAGTTGCTTTCACGCTCGTTTTCTAGCTAACGAAATTTCCAACTTTCTAGACTTTTCTTTACATTTTACAAAATTTATTGACTTTCAATATCTAATCTCGATTTTCAAAAATACGTTCAAAAACGCTCAGATATCGAAGTATTTTGCTTCCACAAATGTTTTTTCCTTCAAAATATTTTTAAAAAAGTTAATATTGATGAAAGTAATTATTAGCTGACACTAATCAATTTACAATATCAAATTTTAAGTCTCTAAATATAAAACAAAAATTATGTAATTATTGTACACTGTAAAAAAGGCTTAATCTAAAATCATCTATCTCTGCACGAGAAATAAACAATTCAAAAAAATAGTGCTAATGAAAAAATCATAAACCACAGAAAATGCAAATGAGTTTAGTAAATCAACAATAAATTTGAGGAAAAAATTTAAAATAAGAATCTTTATAGTCTATTCTGAAGTAAAAAGGTTGAACAGTTATCAATGTTGGCTATATCTCTCGATAAGAATGATATCCAAGATAATACAATTTTTCAGTTATATTAAAGCTTGAATAAAAATTATCAAATATAAAGTGAAATTGTTTCAGAATTGTATGCTTCAGTTTGTCAATTCACTTTACAAATTTGATTAGTTGTTTTTGTTTTTAATTTTTTTTTGTGTTGATGGACCTGTGTTTTTCTTTTTTAAGTAGAAAACAGATTATTTCTGTAATGTTTTTTTTGATCTCTTCATTTTTTTTATTTTACTGTATATACAACAATCAAGAAGATTTTGTGCCAACCGCCAAAGACTTTAGCGCAACTGGTTCGTTAAGGGGTTTCAAAGTTTTTTATGAAGTTTGGAGATTTTTGAGACGTAACCTGTTGGATAAATCTTACGCTAATGTTTTCAAATCCTGTAGGTTTGTGACAATTGAAAAACTCCATGCTGCATTCGCGCTTTTTGAAATTTAACAAAATTTCTTTCTCTTCTTTCTCTGTAAGGGACAAATCAAACAACTCCAAAAAAAAAGGTGCTTTTAGCATGAGTTATCCGTCATTTTCGTCTGTGTCAATGATGATGCCGACAACACAAGAACAAGGATCAATGTATTCGATAAGGCCCACACCACGAAGCAGCCAACCAGGTTCGAAACGAACCCACGCGGACATGATTAAAACCGACGTAGCACCAACGCACCTCAAGTCAACGAGTATTCAAATGCTCACAAGACCACGAGGAGAGAGAGACATGCTGGCCTCACCCTTGACTCCAATGCTTACAGGACCCCCGCTGAGTCAGGATTATGTTAATGCGAGCACGAAGAGCAATATGTTTGGCCAGGAATCCGGGGCCATTTGGCCCGCCTTCCAAAATCAAAGGTTTCGCTTTTTCATTGTTTTTTAATCGAAAACAGCTGTTGTTTTGATGATTTATTTTGCATGGTGTATATGTATATATGTGTATATAAGTTGTGCGTATACGTATGCTTGCTGTATTTTTTATAGTAACCAGGGAGAGCTGTTTAGTAATACCAAAGACTGCATGATGCAGGGAAATTTCTTCCGTGCTTGCCAAATATTTCATCGAGATTTCGATAGTTTAAGTTATGGAGAAAAGCCACAAGTGCCAGAGAGTTATTTATTGGACGCCTATCTCGACTACATTACAGCGCTGATAGGACATGGCAGTCCACACGTGGCGTTGGAAATATCTAACAAGCTTATTTCAGAAGCGAGCGACAAATGCAGACAATACAGACAAGAAGTTGTTTTTTTTTTTAACTTAACACCAAAAAATAGAGTGATAATTTTTGGGGGGGGGGGCGAATGGTGAAAAAGGCATATTATTTCCAAGGTCTCATCTATGAGATGCGAAACGACAAGGATAGCGCATTCAAGTGTTACCGAATGGCGGCTTCACTGGCAATGGATTCCTTTCGTGAGGGAGTAATGAAAAAAATAGAAAATACGAATAAACAAGACTTGAAAGAAGGTAACGATATCGCTCTGTCGACAATAACAAATTTGCCAAGTAGCAACGAGTCCGAAAATTCGACCAATGCAGTGCGCTCGACCGAATTGGATGTTAATCTCGACAACATGCCTGAAGACAAACAAAGCGAATATGATCTAATGGATCAACCAGGACTTTATCCGAGCATAAGTGATGTGCATCGCAACAATAGTCAGATGTCGTCCAACAATCCATTTTTCAGCTCAGTTGTTTCTGACCCCAGTTATGCATCAACACAAAATTATGTTCTAAGTCCGACTTGAAGAGACACAAATATGTCATTTTTACACACACATTCAATATATGTAGATATAAATGTTGTCGATAATGGCATATTTGGCCCTAGTATCTCTTCTCTTGTATCGATTACGGACCAGCGTTGCCGAGATGTTCGTGACAATGCAGATGAGGTCTTGCGAAATTTTGGTGAAAACGACAGCCTTAAACTCAGTGAAACGCCAGAGAGAGCTCTCGCAGAATGTCAAGAAATGGACGAATGTTTAACATTGGTAAATCTGAAAGATCGATTGGGCTCGGTGATGGAAAAAAATGAAGTAATTCTTGGAGACATTGCTAACATCGACGTGAAAAACATTTGGGTGTCAGACTCAAATCTGATGAAAACGAACAATTTAATCGAATTAAGAACCTCAATCTTATGGCTCGCGATTTCGCTGACAACTTGAAGAACGATATTGATGGAAATTTTAACAGTATTACAGGATTTTATGAACTCGCCAAAATTTGCAGAGTCGAAAAATATGCAAAAACTTTGGAAAAATGTGTAAGTATACACTGTTTTTTTTTCTCTTCTCCAAAAATTCAAATTTCAATAACGTTTTCTTTTTGATGAAAAAAGGGGCAATTTAGTTTTTTACAAAATCGATTGATGGAGATATTCAGTTCGCCTGCTGATGACATAGACACTTTAATTGACAAATTTATTGAATCTTTGGGAATTTTCCTCTACGGTCCCAAGTCTCGTTTGCGTTATGGCTTGTACTTTTATGGAAAAAAATTAAAGCATCTCAAAATAATGCAAAGTAACCAACATTTAATCTAGGTGCATTTTTAATCAAACACCAAATAACTTACCCTTATATGTTGCGAAAGTTTCTTCGCATACTTAAGTATTTTTGAATTTCCAAATTTGGGAAGGAGGTTCTGTCGGTTTTGTTTCATGTTTCTAGTTGAGATATGAAATAGTTACAAAACTTGGTATGGTTGGCGGTGATTGCTTGTTTTGTTGCGTGTTTAGCACCGAAAACAAAGTAAAGTATTGAAAGGGATAAAATTACGTTTCAACAATGTGACAATAAGTTTAAAATTACTTATTGTTTCTTGAGTTCTCTTCAGAAAATTTTTCTTTAAGCATTGCAATTTTGAGTTGTTTTCACGATTTGAGCGAAATAAATATAAACTAACATTAGAGACCAAACTTCTCCTCAAATAAATTGTGGAGCATATCTTTAGAAAAAACGATTTAAAGTTCAATCTTGAAGAAATCTCAATGTTAATGGAGGGCTTATATGAGATTTCAACTTGTGCTTGATGTGAATGATTTTGATTGTCAAAAAGAAATAGAATTTTGTTGATTTAATTTGACTTTCTAACCAGTAATACTTGCGGGCAATAAAGATTATTGCAGCTTTGTTGAACAACAAACTTAGATGAGGTAGTTACCCGCGAAATCACGGCAACACCCTCAAAAACAGAATTCAACCATCAAAATCTTAAGTTGCTCGCCATGCGCAGACACAAAACACATGTTGCGAATTTCTGAGTTGGCACGGGACACACAAAGGTTATGAACCACAACATTTTGTTTTGCCTGTTCGATTTGTTTTGTTTTCGTTTCCATTTGTTGCACTTCAAATTACTCTTCTCAACGATTGCATATGACCGAATCTCTTAGAGTCTATGGAAAAAACATCCTCAGAAGAAGCAACAAAAAGAGGTGATCATTTTAAAGTTCATTTGTCTAAATAAAAAAAAATTGTACAAAACAAAACCCACCTATGATACGGGGGTCCCACTCCGGCACTCTATGCTTGTGTCCACATCCAGTGATGTCAATTTTGAACCAGTCATCTTTGTTTTTATCATCTATTTTGTTTCCAGTTGCGTTCCTATCGTTTCGTTCATTGCCCATAAAAAAATTAGATTCAATTGACATTGGTGAACTAAGAGTATTATTCTTCCTTGATGTCGTTCCAATATCATAGCTATTATCGAAACGAGGAGATAACAAAGAAGAATCATTTGTAAACGTTAGTCTGCGAATATTATGAGTGCCAAGAGTATAGTCATTCCTTTGGTAGTCCAATGGTCGTTGCTGGTTGCTATCGGGAAATGAAAAAGCTTTATCTTCATTGAGGCGTTGAGAAGAATCATTAAATTTTTGTACCAATTTTTTAGGCAAAACGTTTTGGAGAAAGATTTTGTTCAATTCGTGGATCCCACTTTCGTTAATGTTTGTGTTGTTTTGTAAATAAATTTCACACAAATTACAATCTTCAAAATACTTTTCAAAAAAATGTAATATGGATTTGCAGGTTTGATTGGAAATATTTGTGTGCGACAATCGAAGCACTTGTAAATTTTTGCATATTTCTCCAATTGCTGTAAATAATATTGTCATGCATTCGTCATTGATATCTTTATTCCAATGCAAATGCAATTCTCCCAAATTCGACACAAATGAATTGTTTCCAAATGATTCAATCCCATTGATCAGTTTTGTATTCATTGCACTACAAGATTGATTTGTGTTTTTTTGCTCTCCTCCATCTCTGTCATCATCACTATCCTCTTTTTTTTCTTCATCTCTGGCACATGCATGCGGAAACAAGATACTGCTGGATGCATCCTCACTTTGCTGACGTTGTTGGATTGAGCTGTTTTCTGCTTTGTTCAATATTGTTATAGTTGTGCCTTTATCCTCATCGCTCGAAATACAATCTCTATCCAACTCCAATTTCAATGTCCACTGCTCATCTTTTTCTTTGGCTTCTGGCTCTATTTCTTCCGTATCCAACTCCATATCGGATGTCTCATTGTCATCTTTTTTTTCCCCCCCTCCTCCTTGGTTTAAAGGTATTTTGAAAGAAAATTAATGTTAAAGTAAACACAATGATTCAGACATTCAGACTCCTTAAAAAACACACAAACCCGAAAAAAAATCGCACGAAGTGGATTTGAACAGCAAAACATCGTTGAAACAAGACGGAAACTCGTGTTCAACAAGATAACATTGATTTGAATGAGAATTGTCTCGACTCCGTACTGCCCCAAGTTCATCTAAATCTCTATAAAATCAGACCAGACTCGTTTTTTTTTTCCTCTTCTTCATTTTTTGTAACAGACTTAATGTCACTCCATTCTGTTCCGTCCCTCCGTTCAGGATAAGGAGTACGTGATAGAAACAAAAAAAAAAAAAAAACAAAACTCGGAAAACAATGTAATGGACAATTTCTCAGACAATCCAAATGGCACCACTGACGAAGAGCCATTTTGTTCAAACCCTTGATTTCCTTGCATTGTGCCAAGTGGAGCCATTCCAAGCAGTTTAGTTTTGGACTCGGCGGACGAAAAGAGCACACTTCTGAAACAATCGCTATCGCAAGGCAGGTCTGCTTTTAAGCCCTTTACGATCGAGCAAGTGCTTTGCAAGCCATGCCGCTGTCGTATGCCATTAGCCATCAAGCCCTTGGTAGTACACTTGTTGAAACCATTTGTGGTTGTTGGACCCCTTTCATTTGATGTACAGGAAAGATCTATCCTCCCACCCAACACGTAGTCATAAATACAATATACTTTGCATGTTGCATTGAACTAAGCAAGCAAACAAAGTCAGAGTCATTTGATCATATGTAGAAGTGATGTTTATTTACAAGTGCTATTTGATGGTGTTGGTGTTGATGCAACAGATCCGATTGTCGGGGTTGAACGTGGACTGTTGTGAACATCGTCAACAATCTCCCATTCTGTCCCTTGCCAATCTTGAGAATATAAAGTTGTCAGTGACGTCTTGATTTTTCCACCCTCTAACGTGTGTTCTTTGTTCTCGCTGAATGTATTGTTCTGATCTAATCCACCATTTTTTTTTTGTTATTGTCGTTGGATAAAACAACAAACAAATGCGAGCCATATTTATCCAAAAAAAAAAAAACAAGTCCTCTTTACCTGTTGTACGTTCGGCAATATGCCATGTTGACTCTGACATTTGTGCACATATCTGTTTGTCGTTACGGCAAGAATTCGACCTCGATAGTACCGGTATACTTGGTAGCGACGAGGTGAAAGCGTCCATGGCTTGATTCCCAACCACGTGTGTAGACTACGAATAATGAAAGACACGTCCATTATTAAGTTTTTTAAAAAAAATAGTAATAAGATAAAGAACATGCACACACACGCATACGCATACGCACCAAAGTTCTGGCAGTTTCATCTTCCGAAGTATTTTGAATCGGTTCGGCAATATGAAACTTGTGAGTACAATCGAAGGAAGACTTTCGTTGCAACAAGGCCACAGCAATGCGATGAACATGGTTGTTTTGTAAGTTATTGAGTGACAAGTCTAAAACTCGCAGCGGCGACAGCGTATGTGAAAAGCGTAAGAAATAGCACACAAACAGTAACAAAGACGTCTGAGCATCGCTGTTATGACTCATTTGAGTCCCAGCATTGCCATGCAAACTCAGCCGTTGTGTGTCTTGCAATTGTCTAATAAATTGCGTCCACATGTCCTCAAAACTGGTCAAATGTCCTTTGTCGTTACTACTTTCTTGTTGGCGTTTCCATTTTTCTTTTAATGATTCCATCAGACTGGAATGCAATGCTATTGCTTGAAATGCCGTCAGAATTTGATATTGATAGATCAAAAAATACAGTAATTGCACTCGAAGCAAATTCTGTGCGACTTTTTTAAAATTTTTTTTTTTTTTTTTCTAGTTCTCATACACCCCCCCCTTTTTTTTGCCTCCCCTGCTCCTTCTCCTTTTACGGTGTTATTCCAATTTCCAACAGAGAAACCTCTATGACAAATGTTCTTAACTTTCTTTCCCCTTTTGCTGTGTTTGATTTTTAAAGTGGGTAAAATTTCCTCGAGATAAGTCCAGAACTGTGTGTTGATAATGTGAATTGTATGAATAATATTTACTCAAACAATCCAACCAGTAATAAAAATCTGTATTCGGATTGAAAATGTATCGAGTATTGTATGTATTTGCGGTGTTTTGTCGTGATTTGTTGTGGAGGGATGATTTGTGATTTTGATCGCGGTGATATTTTCCATTGGGTGAAAAGAGGTGATAAAATAAACGTGATATTGCACACTGCCGAAACCTTTCCGAAGGTAACAAAAAATGACCTAAAATATATTGCAATAAATCTGGACTGAACGCGTCTAGACTATTTAGACTTGAGGTTGGGTTCTCTGACATTCTAAATTATTGCAAATTCTTAATAAAAACGAGAGGAGAGACCTCTTTTGTAATTTTTAAAAAAACCCTTTTTTTGAAATATAGCCTTCCCTTTTTCTTAAATGGACTGTAATGTGTAATTGTTTACGTAATAACATCCTTGGAAGTATAAACAAAATAATTACGTGGAGTTATCAGAAAGTGTGTTGCGATCACCTCCTGATTTGTGTTGGGCGCACTTAATTAATTAGTATTTGCATTACTATATTAAGACAATTGTCTTATATTATTTTCCTAAGTATTGATTGTTTACTACATTTTTTAGAAAAAAGCTGGACCAGGTGTCACTAATCCCCAAAACTGAAGGTATTACAAATCCCAACATAATGTATTAAGTGGCTAATGAATAGTGTTTTTAGTGTCAAACCGAGCGTTGGACAACGAGTAACAGTGTCAGAGAATACTTTGAGATTTAAATACGTAATATGAAAAAAGTTCTACTAAATTGATTGTGAAAAGCGCTGATAATAACTGAATTCAAAGAAAAAGAGACAGCTTAAAAAAAGACTTTTTTTAAGCATTCCCCTTCTTGACAGCCGAACATTTTGGAAAAACTGCTGATATGTGAATATACAACTTCCAATAGTGCATTTTGGAAATTTTTGAGATATTGCCTCGAAATTCAATCGCAGTGATGAATCTGAGTATGATTTTAAAAAAGAATTGGGTTTTAAAGATTTAAAAGTAGTACTTTTGACAACAAGTTCTTCAAAAACAAAAATACCATTCGAATTCCAAACCAAAAGAAAAAAATCCCTACAAATAAAACGGAGCCTCAAATACAACTAACAAGCGCAAACAACTCTAAAAATAAAAGAAAAAAACTACATCAAACAACCATTATGCTTGATTTTATACTAATCTAAATCGAATTATACGCAACAAAAAAAATTGATTTGACATATATTCTTTTTTTATAAAAAAAGGTTAGGGTCACGTCGAAACTTCTGTGATACCATTGACAGGAGAGATAGGAGGAAAAGGATCATAATTGCCATCATCTAAACTTTTAGCGCTAATAGCGAAAGGAGAAGTGACATTGTTGTCTTCGTTGTCGTCAATGTGTGCGTTTGCGTTATTCTCTATTGCGGCCGCATTGCTCACAAAATCGGTCTTAAGGTTGGCATCAGTAATTATTTTGGTAATATCTTTGTGAAATTCTTCATAAAATCTCCAAAATTCTTGAAAGGTTTGTATCAACTCTGTGTTTTTTTTCTCTTCCATTTTCTGGATTGCCTCCTAGTGTAACGATAATTTGTTTTCATTACAATTTGGTCATATCAATAGTAAAAAAATGGCTTTTTTTTCCCTCTCTTTGTCCTCCTTAAATGTACAAAACTTTCAAATATTTTCGTGATATCATTAGCGCTTCCTCAGATTCCGACTTTTTCATCGAAGCATGATTAATTTTATCAAGTTTGGGATGTTCTTTGCCCTGCAAGTCCAAATACGTGTGAACAGCGACATCGTATTGTGCTGAACAAAAAAAAAAAACAAAAATTAATGTCCGTCCGAAACTATAAATCAAATTTTTTTATATATTCTTGTCCTTCTTTGTCTCTCATTGCATTAGATACATATAACATTTACCCTATAGCAAACCTTTGACTTGCTTATATTCTAGTTTCAACTCTTGGCATTTTTCGATATCATATTCCAAAAAATTTTCTACTGCTTCCAAAATCTTTTCTCGGAATATCTCTAATTCACCTTGTTTTGCTTTCTGTCAATACAAAATAAAGAGAAATAATCTTAATGCCACGAGTACAAAAAAAAAAAAAAAAATGAACCCCAAAATCCTACACCCTTTTTTTTTATAAAGAAAAAAAAGTTAGTAAGACTTGCAAATTACAATCAATAGTTCCCATGTCACTGACGAAATTTCGAAATTCATTTTTTGACTGAAGACCAATATCTCGAACTGTTATTGCATACTCTCTTTCTACTTCGAGATGTTCTTTTTTTTTGTTGTTTGTTTTGTTTGCCGTAATTTTTTTTTGCAAGATAGAGAGAGGCGGAAGTGCAGGAGACATAAAAAAATAATACATAAAAAAACTTGGACCTGCCAAAGAATCATAAAATTTACGGGCAATTTTGACAAATTTGATTATTTCTCTTTTTGTTGTTTTCAACGTCTATAAGTTAGATGTTACAAAAATACATTCGGGCGTGACGTACTTTACTTTTTTAACACACAAAAAAGTCAACTTCAAGCGCGGTGGCTATGCTTGGTTCTTCTTCAATGTATGCAGCATTAGAAAGGCGATGCATAGCAGACACTTTTGTGTTTACAACTACCTTTGATATGGAACGACGCAAACGAGAACCAAAAGCAGCGCTCTGTGATTTGTTTGCCACAAAACTTGTTTCGTTTACGTTGAAAAAAAGCTGACTGGACGATACATTCGTCATTATTTGCTGAATTTTAGTCGGTCTTTGTGGAATATGCTGGCTTTCGCTTGGAATTTCTTTGCTCTCTTCCTTGCTCATGTGTAACGCTCGTAAAGTGTTTTTCTATTATAATAATTCGAACTGAAGTTCGTTCACAATTCTTTTGTCAACTCTAGTATTTAATTACATTTGTTCGAAATTTTCACTGTGTCATAACAATATATCCATAATTAAGAGCAGATATTTTTTCATTCTGTATTGCCTGGTTTTTTATCTTTAGAGCTCAATAATTTCTTAATGATATGGATGTAGCGGTGGAAGAATCACAGCTACTGATAAAACATAAACAAAGTGTAATATGAAAGACTTTGCTATCTTGATCAATTTTTCGACGAAGGTAAAATGACTAAAAAAAAAGAAATGAAAAAATGGCGAACAACAGCACAGATGAAGAACGAGTAGAAAAGTTGAGAGTAAGTATGTTTTGGAATAAAAATGGTTCCACGTTCTCTTAAATCATGCCAATAACAAGTAGGGCGTTGCCCTACACAGCAAAAAAAGTTGTACTACGAACAACTATTATTTTTATAGGTTTAGCACATTTTTTTTTCTTTTCGACGATGCAAACTACTGAAAAAAGTATACAATGCAACATATTCAATGTGCTTTAGATGCTGGCCCTTTCAAAAGCAAAAATAGGGCAGGGAGAGTGAGTTACGACTGTGTACGAAAGGAACTTTGTTCCAAGAAACAAAATTTCAATAAAATGGAATTAATTAAATGAAAATAACTCATAAAAGATAAAGAATACAACGAAAACAAAAAAAATGTTGCTATGAAAGTTTAATCCACTGACCCCAAGGTTCCTTAAGTGTTATAACAGGGACCTACCCTACAACACCTAAAACGAGCATGTTACAACAATAATCTAAAATATTTCTAGTATTTTTGATATGTCGCTGTGACAAAAAACAATTCCATTAAAAAGGATAAAAAAATTAGCAGAATGACAAACACATTCTCCCACTCTGCAAGAATTAACATTTTTGGAAAGCAAAGCATTGCACGCATTTTTTTATTTTCAATTTTTGCAATTAAGAAAAAGTTATGAAAGAAAATTTCACTAAAAGTTAAGCTTTAAATCCCTTTAAGATTTGTAGTGCATTTAAAAGTGTAGTGTCATTTTATACTTTTTTTATGTTGAAAGAAGACGTGTTTGGGAAAACTCAGTCCGTGAACGCAGGTTTTTTTCTTTCTTTCGTTTTCCCTTAAACAACTTGTGTTCATATTTGATCGTTTCTCTGTTATTAGTATTAATTTACGAAAAAGAAGTTGTGTTTACTTTTTATATCTTTCCTGGGCTTGGGGAAAAAAAAGAAATGTTGAAAGGTTCTTTCAACCAAGAAATTGTATACGTAGATAGTTTTTTTTTAATATAATAGAAAATGTTGAACAACGCGGCAGCAGCAAAATACTCAACCTTTGATGCAGTGACAAAACCAGCAGCAAACAAAAGAAAATGGTGGTTTGGAATTGCTGCCATAGTTTTGTTGGCATTAGTCGCAGGTGCGATGTACTGGAACATGTCGCAACCGGCGTCAATGGTTCATGTCAAATCCGAATTACAAGAGAATGCGTTCTTTAAAGCCAAGTATGTCGACATGAAGACAAAAGCAGAAGAAGTAGCCGGTGTACAACAAGTCGACGAAAACGCTATTCCAACTCTGAAAAAGCCAAAATCTGGAAGCACTGAAAGCCCTCAAAAAGTGGAAGCTAAAGATACCGTTTCTGACGTTGTGGAAGTTGTGGAAACTGTGAAGGAAGTTGCTGAAACAGTGGTTGAAGTTATTAACACCGCTCAACAAGTTGCTACCGCTGTTCAAGATGTGGCTGAAGGTATTCAAGTTGTGGCATCAGGACAAACTCCAGGAGTTGCTGATGTTGTGAAAACTGTTGAAACAGTTAAAGAGGTCGCTGACACCGTTCAATCGGTCATTGCAACAGCCACACAAGTCGCTGAAACCGTGGAACAAGTTGAACAAACTGTGGAGGATCTTTCAGACGGAAACTAAGTTAAACTTTTTTGGTTTAGATTTACAAGTTTGGAAAATTACTATTTCGTGTTGTTAATACCTAAAGTAAATAGGCCTTACCTTAACTTTTTTTAAACTGGTAGACAATACCCACCCTTTTTTTTTGTAAATTTCGTTTCACTAATTTTTTTGCACGGGACAAATTTGGAACAGAAAATGATTTTTTCGATAAGGGTCTTTCAAAGAAATTGGCCCTGTTTAGCACTAACTTGCTTAAATAAACGGGTGTTATAATAAAATGGACAAGTGATTTGATTGACTCAAAGAAATGGGTAGTATCCATTTAGTGAGCCATACAACTGCAGTTGTGGTTGGGTTGAAAATAATGCTCAACAAAAATTAGAATTTTTTTTGGGTAAGTGGTGGACAATCTTATCCTTTGGCTGAAAGCTGAACAAGGACAGATAAAAGTTGTAAGCCAAAAAGAAAGGATATCTACATTTTGGATCGCAACTGAGGCTTAATGTCATCTGAATTCAATTCCAGTTTGAATGAACTGTTTTTGTCCAGGTTGAGATCTTGTCCAGAATCTCTAAATTTGATTGCATTTTTGAATCCTTGCTGTTGTGCAAACTTTGCAAACATGATTCCTTCAGGAGTATGTCGACTGGCACCATCCAAGATACTTGCCAGGGATTGTACATTATCAATTCCGCCATACATTGCATTGCAAATGTTGTTAATAACCAATTTGTTAAAAAACAATTGATTTGAAGGGACACTGGATATTCTTTTCGCAACTCTGTATTATTTTTATGTTGTTTATTATTTATTTTCGAGTTCCAGCAACATCAAATAAATCAACCGAATAGTCCAAACTTGAATACAAAATCTTTCAGTTCTGTTTCATTTGGCAGCGCTTTGGCGATCAAACCCATTTGCTCTGCGGTTGAACCGTCAATCAAATCTCCAGTAAATAGCAAGTATTTTGCTTTTTGTGGTCCCAAATGCAAAGTCCACATAGCAGTCGTAGGTACACCCCACAAACGGACTGGTGGATATCCAATTTTGGCATCTTTGGTCATAAAGATCAAATCACAACACAAGGCAATGTCGGTTCCTCCACCAATGCAACCCCCATGAACACACGCAATTGTTGGTTTGCGACTTTTAAACAGCGACATAAAGCAACTGGTGAACCCTTCTGTTATTTCATTATTTCCCATGGCCGCGTAATCTTTGCTTGGATCCCAAGGCAGTTTTTGACTGCATGGGTTTTCTATTGAATTGTCGCTTTGTCTTGCTACTTCATTTGTAACCCCGGTTTTCAAGTCGTAGCCACTACAAAAATATTTGCCTTTTCCTTCAATTACGATTACTGAGATACCTTCATCAGCGTTTGCTAAAACCACTGCCTGTCTTTTTTTTTCTCACTCCAAGTTTTCTGTGTTGTGCCTTTCTCAACGCAAGAAAAAAGTTACTAACTTTATCTCTCTTCCCATGCCGAAAGTTATAGCATTATAATGTTCAGGACGATTTAATATAATGCGAGCCAAACGATGCTCATAACATTTTTGAAATTCGACGAAACTAAAAACAGGATTCATCGGGTGCAAATTAGGACTTGTTCCAAGACTTTTTTAGACTCGGTCAGCCACTAAAACAAACTAATCAAACGTTTCTAGCACATCTTCGTGTAGCCACTACGGCATAATTCTTAAAGAGTTATAGAAAATTAAATATTCGCCAAGGAGATTTATCAATCTTATACTCTAAAGTTGTCATATTAAATAAAGCAGATCGTATTGGAAAAAAAATTTTTGCAATTTTTCAGAAATATTTGCATTTAAGAAATTATAGTATTTCATTAGATTATAATAAAAACGTTATTAAAATAATTTAAAAAATTTGCAACGAGACTGATTACCTTTCGATTTTTGATTAATACAAGGAAGTATCTGGAAAAGGTGTTCGACTTTGTGGGAGTTATCGTCTAAAATGAAAAGTGAGAATTTCTGGCGAAAACAAATATTGCTACGATATAAAATGCTTGTAGAAATTATATCAGCACTAAGTAGATATCACAATTAGTAATTAGGATCGGATAAGATCTGCCATATCTCCTTATTTTTAATGGATAGTGTGTAAATCGAATCATAAATTAAAGTATTGCACAAACATCTATATAATAAATAAATATCTTGGAAGTTTTATCAAACTTTGAAATTAAATTTGTTTTCAATTCAATGAAAAATTTATTGAGTTTGAAATAAAATGAGAATATAACCCACAAACGCTGACTTCCACACAAGAAAATTCAGGATTTTAAAAAGAGATGAAGCAAAAGATACAACGGATGTAAAAAAACAAAAGAGCTTTAGAATCTGTGGAAGTAATTGGATTATTTTGAAGAGTTGTTGTAGCGAGAATTTCAAAACCTGAAAGGAAAAAAGTAAAATTCTTGACTTCATTCCTTATCCAAAACCAATGTACCCCATAGAAATGTACGAAAAATCGCTAAATAACACAAGCTTTAGCCTTCCTTCCATTGATGGCGACAGTCGGGATTGGCACACTGGAAAAAAAGAGTAGAAGGTTCATCTGCGGACCGAGTTTGCATTTCGAAGAAAAATGCTTCTTGACTTCCACATTTTTCACATTTTTGGCCAGCTGTAGTTTTGGTACTCCACTCTATATCTTCGAGTATTTCATCGACTTTCTTTGCTTTGGTGGGGTAACGTTTTTTAATTTTTTTCTTCAGTTGAAATTGATAGGGGCAAGTTTTACAAAACAAACGGGTCCGCTTCTCAATTAACACATCGATCAACAACATATTACTGCAACAAGGACAGAAATACATCGTTTCTTCGAGCGAGATTTTTTCCTTTTCCTTATGTCCTTTCCTAGCTCACACAAACTGTATCTTTACAGCATTAAAAACCTTATTCAATTGTAGCTATTTTACTGTTACGTGCATGACTATTTCACAGCAGAACTACTAACAAATTTGATAAAATATCTAAAAAATTTTTGTCTTCGTAATAACAGATTTACTCTAATCCTTGCTTTTGCTATTTCTTGTCTTGATCGTTTCCCAAAGTTTCACACAATTTTATTCCATCAAATTCTATAATTTTTCATGATTCTAGTAAGATAATAATATTAGCCTCACAGAACTAAGTTATTTTATACTAAATTTGTTCGTGATGACTTTCCGAGCAAGCGGATCGCCCAGTTAAATTTGGCTGACTTTAGTAGCTCGTTACAAAAAACCAACAAAATGAACAGAATATAAATGTAAAAAAAAACAAACATTGCAAAATACGCAAAAAAATATCTTCATACTTCAAAAATGGGTCAAGACATTTTGAAAAATAACTTTGATGCCACAAAAAAAAAGAGTACTTCAAGCAATTTTATTTCTACATTACAAACTGAAAAAATTTGGACTCAAGAAATGGAACATAATGGAAAGTTGTGCTTGTTTTGTTGTTAGAATATTCCTCTCCCCGTTTTCCCTTTTCCCTTCATTAGTCAAGCAATGGACATAACAAACTTTAAAAGGGAAGTAAAGCGAAGAGCAGGGAGGGGGAAATGATTTTATTTTATTATATAAAATTGTATTTAAATGTTTGTTTGTTTATTTTTGTATTTCTCCCAGCACACTCTCTCTCTCTCTCCCTCTGTACTTTCTTCCCCGCCTCAACTCATTGTTGTGCAGATTGCATTTGTATGAGTTTTTTTTCGGCTTGTTTTAAGGCGGTGATGGTCCTGATGTCAACAGGTCCAGACATTTTTTTTTGTTGAATGATTTTTAGAATTTGAGACAATTGTTCAGGTTTAATGGAAGAGTAACTCTCTTCAGAAACAGAAACTTTTTTTTCATTCGAAGTGGGATTGGAATGATGGCAATTATCCTCCAAAGGGTTATTATTATTACAATGGTTATGTTTTGTGTTGACATTGGAATTGGTGATATCGTTATCACTTTTGTTTGCATTGGGATAACGTCTTTGAATCAAATGTGGTGGCATTGTCCACCAATTGGCCCGAAGCAGTTGTTCATCATATTCGATTGAACCCGCCAAATGGCTAGGAGCAGAGGTCATTGTTGTTGTTGTTGGCCCGATGACGGGGAGTACATTTCATTACTGTCCGATTGCAGTCTTTGCATACAGAGTTGAGTGATCATTTGTTTCCGATGCTCCAACTCAGGCCATGGGATCATATAATTGAATTCGATTCGCTCTTTTATTTGTTTGGGGATTTCCGGCTTTTGTTCCAAGTCCACGTTGTAGTTTATTGGTGTTACATTCACTTTCATTTCCAATGTCTGAGAATTGGCTGTGTTTGTTTTCATTTTTATTTTTTCCTTTTTTTTTTATTTTTATTTTTATTTTTATTTTTTAAACATTACAAACAGTTGGATAAGTTTTTGGTGTCTTGTTTGATGCGTTCTTTTTGGCATCTCTTTTCGAAAAATTCTTGATAATAGAGCTTTTCTCTCATTTCTGCTCGGTAATGCCGGAGGAAGTAGGCCTCGTCACTCATGTTTTCATACTTGTATTCTAATGGGTCGAATGCTATAAAGTCATGTTCACTTTCTTTGAGCGGGATCCTTCCGTTGGCGTTCCAAGGCCAGTTGGTCCAATGCAGGCCATACACCCCATTGATTTTCATCGCGTTGGGCGTCCACACATCGTTCTTTCGCCAAATCAATTCGCATCCATTGCTCGTTGTCGACGGCTCGTGGTAGTCGATTTCCAACGACGCTTCATTTGGATTTGTGGGCTTGGGTTTTATCAAGTTGTTATTATTATTGTGATTAGTAAGATTGTTGTAATGGCTGTGATTATTATGATTATAATGATTATTATGATTGTTGTGGTCACTGTTGCCATGGCCGTGGTTGTGATTATGGTTATTGTTATTGTTATTATTGTTATTATTATTGTTTGTATTATTGACAGTATTAATGACAGTGATATTATTATTACTATTATTGCTATTGCTATGGTTATGATTATGGCTATGATTGGCATTGGCAGCAACATAGCTGTTATTGCCATTGACAACAACACAAGGTTTGGCTTGTTTGACACAATCACTTTCAAGTTTTTTCTGTTCATTCGTTACCTTGGCATCACCACCGTTTGTCTGGCTCACAGTTTCGTTTGGCCTGTTGGTGCTCGGTTTTTTCACTATTGTCTGTCTTCGTTTATGGTTGTTCTGTCTGGGCTTGCTTTGTTTTTTTGTTGTCATTGTTATTGCCATTATTATTATTATTATTGTTAACATTATTATTATTGTCATTATTATTACTACTATTGTTACTGTCATTTTATTATTATTATTATTATTATTATTGCTATTATTGTTACTGTCGACAACAAAATTGATATTGTTGTCATGTTGTTTGTGGTCCCATAGCATCATGACGTCACTTTGGTGTTTGTGTTCATTTTGTTTACACACACTTTCTTTTTCTTGTTCATTTTGTGGCTGGTGCTGATAGTGGTCAGTAGTTTGTGTTTTACAAGAGTGGGAGCATGACTCCGTGTCTTCTTTTTCATTCATCGCTATGTCGTTTTGTTTGTAACACTCGTTTCTTTTTTTTTGCCAGGGTGTAGTTTTGCGTATGCCAAATACGTTTGCAAATTCCCGTCTTCTTCACTTGTTGAACACGTTCCAAACACTTTTTGTGTTTACATTTTTCCAGTTGCGTGTTTTTTCTCATATGTGCATATGTGTTTTAATATGTTTTTATCATCTTTCCGTTCCTTCCTCCCTTTTTTTTTTTTTCCTCCAAATTGAACTTTTTTCCAGGGATATGGAAAGATCAGAAAAAGGCTAAAGGAAAACCACAAATAAGTAAACAAAAGACAGCGAGAAACTCGAATTTGAGGAGAAGATCATTGGCGGAACGAAACAACAAGGGCGCTGTGGCGACTGATTCACATCCACACAGCCTTCGGTTGATTGTTTGATATCATCTTCAGTTGGGAAATTGAGACGACGACGAATTCGAGGAACGCTTTGATTGACGTGCGAATTGCTGGATTCTGTATCATAATCACAAAATTTTCGTTTAGCTCCAGCTCCATTGCATAAAACAGATGAAATATCTGATGTCAGAAACTCCATCTTAAAAAATGAAAACAACGAAAAAGGACTACCATAACTTTTTTTTTCTTTCCTGGTTCGTTCTCTAGTGTTTCTACATTAACAAGATTTTTTTCAAAAGAAGGATATGCTTCAATCTTCGCGTCTAAAGCGATAGAAGCTTGATTCAATACTACAAAAGGCGCAATATCAAGTATCTACATAGCCGAACTATAATGAAAACATTCAATGAATAATAAAAATAAAATTATACAAATGAAAAAATGAAATACAAACAAGAGCCATTTGAAAAATTTAAAATAATATTGTAAAAAATTAATACTAAATTACATTGTAACAAAGAAAGTTGCAAATAAAACAGCATTTTATAAAGATTATTGATTTTCTAATGGAAAAAATAACTTTTAGTCAATTTTATATAATGTACTAATGCTTTTCCTTTTCTAGCTACATGTCACAATTGCGATTGACTATGCTCTGCTAATTGATTTTTTGCAAATTGCTTCTTCAATAATTTCATTTTTATATTTTGTAACTACGCAATAAACAATAAAAACTACAATGACTATTCGTTAATGAGTGTTTATTTATCACTTATGTCAGTGTAATCGATATTGTTTCGAGTTCTCTTAATAGTTGTTAGAGAAGGCGAAATTTGGAACAATAATACTTATGATATCGTCATATCTTTCAATTCATTTTCATCGATTTTTATTCTGTTTTGAATATAGTTTTTGTGATTATTGTTGCTGTGTTAATGGAAATATAGTAAAATAAAAAAGAAAATTGACACC
>ASPP01013962.1:0-28953 GCA_000512085.1 Reticulomyxa filosa
TTGCAGTAGAGCCGATTGGGGTAAAGACACCTTGCCTCGACCATCCGATCGCCTTCACAAGCCTTGTTATCAGCGAGTGGGTTTCGGTTTTGCCCGAGGTTCAGTAGAAGTTACCCAACACTCGTAGTTCTGCCAAAAACAAAAGACTGGTATTTGCCTCGAGATTACCAATTTCCCGAAAGGCGTCAAACACCCTTAAGGCTAAGCTAGGATCGATACCCTCTCACACAAGTCGCCCGTCGTCGCCAGTAAAGGAGTTACCAGAAGTTTGCACCTCGGTACACTTAAAGCAACTGATGACAAGATATTATATCACTATAAAAAAAATTTTTACTAGTTAAAAATTTTCTAGTTAGAATTTTCTTTCTTGGTCCGAACTTTCTTGGACTAGACGACTTTTTAAATATTTTAATTTACTTTCAAAATATCTATCAAAACTTAAGATATGTCGAAGTATCTTGACACTTCCAACTGCAATCTTTTAAAAATAAAACTTTTAAGAAAAGTTAATATTAATGATGAATGTGGTAATATTAAATTTTTTTCCTTCTCTTTGGATGCTGCTTTCATCTCTTTAATTTCACGTTTCAATAATGAGATTTCATCATCTTTTCGATGTTGTCTTTGAACTGGTTGGTGTGCCACTTTGTTATTATTCTTGTTTTCCTTCTGTTTGCCTTTTTCTTTTATCTTTGACGTCTCTTGATATTCTCTTTTGCCTTTATTCCATTATTGTGTCGACATTTTGATGATTCGTGATTCTTTAAACCACAATACTTTCATATTTTTCTTTTGCTTGGACATTCTTTTGCAAATGTTATTATTTTCTGACAATTTCCTCTCCTTGTTGTCGATTTGCAGTGCCGATTGTCTTTGTGGTACTCCAGTTCCGGATCGATCAATGCCAATACCAAAATTGCCAAATAATTCATTCAATATATCCACTTTCATTCCACACAGCAATTACAGTAAAAGAATAGTTTTAACAAAACTATACCAAAGTATTTGATTTCCCTACAAATTTTGCATACTTGAACTTAATCGAAAGTCTAAAAACAAAAATATACAAAAACGGACTAGTCAGGTCAAAAGGCTTTGGAAATATTTGAATTAGAATGGGAAAAAATCGACAAATGAACTTAAGCTTTTGAATTAACTTGACTTGTTTCATTTGACAAAAAAGGCAAAAACAAATGATGAGTTGATACAAAGCAAATAGTGGTCAAAAACTATCATGCTTCCACAATGTACAAACTTTGAAAATAACATTAAATTCTGCAAAAAAAAAATTTTTTGATAACGAAAAATTTAGTTTTCTCAAAAACTACTCAACTCAAAAGGCTATTTTTTTTAAGCATCGAGCAAGATTTCACAGCCATATTGTCAACTTTTTCTCGAAAATTTTCAAAAATCAATACAATATTGAAACAATTAGTAAATATTTAATAAAAAACCAAAATAATATTTAAAAACTACACTATTTGTATATATTTTTAAAAAAAAAGGTCTTAATATTGTTTTTCATGAAAAAATCATCTCTATAATGTGCCGTTTTATGTGTCAACTTTCATTTGCACTCTACTGTAGTTAAAATGTTAATGTTAAATTGCCATTTTAGCTTATTTGATAGCAAATTCTCTCAATTTTTGTTTACTATATTGCTGTTTATTATATTTTTGTTGCTTGGAGCTTCTTTTGGCTAGCCGCTATTTTGAAATAGTTGTCATATATCTTACATTTAGTATGCGAATGTTTCAATATATGTCATGTTTACTTACAGTTTTTTGTTTGCTATCTTATTATATTTATTTATCGTTCATATCATTAAAATTAAGTTGTATTAACTTCGTTCATGTCAATTGCAAAATAGACAAATATTGTTTTAAAATTTCTAGAAAATGTATTATATAATATTTGTTTATATTTTATTTTTTCCAAGAAACTTGATAACTTATTTTTCTAATTTAAATTTTTTGTCTTTATTGATATTACTGCTATAATTTATGTGTTTGCGCTTATCTATCTCACGATTTTCACGCATTTCTTCAACACATTTTCAAAAATTATCTCTTCATCATTTTTCTTGTTTTGTTGCATGCTTTATATTGCACTTGAATGTTTGAAGATTTGCTTTTTTTACACTTTTGTTATCTGTATCCTCCCTTTTCAGCATTTCTTCTTGTACAATCAATGTAAATATCCATATCGTTGACTAAGCGTTATTTTATATAATTAATAATGCTGTTGTTTATTGAATCATGTAATACTATAACCAATACAATTTTCAATGCCACCGCTAGTGACGAATGGTTCTGGAGACATTGCATGCCGATATTTTTTGCAAGTGATTTGCAACATTTTTCCTTGTCGCAACAACTTAGATAGAGATTTTGTGTTAATAACAAGTATGATACTGGCACCAGCAACGTTTTTTCTCAAAATACTAGAATTTTCCATTTTGAAATGTAATGTTGATAAACTAGACATTGACATGATTCTTTCTTTTGTAAGTCGACAGCCCGCTTGGTGGGAGTGGAAAAGAAAAATACAAACTAAACAGATAAACAATAAAGTAACAGACAAGGACAAAGAACTGACTTTAGCTTTGATACAATAAATGGTAAGTAATTGGTAGTACGTATATCAGTATTCGCCATATAGAAAAGAAGAATTGGGATCATTCAAAAAAGAAAGAGACGTTACTTTTTTGCTCGACCCTTTTTTACTGCGCGGCCGTTTTCGGCAGCACCTCCACATGCCAAAGCAACACAACAAACTACTCAAAAGTAAAGCAACGAGGGCAATCACCAACATTCTCCAGTCACGAAGAATAATAGAATCTATTCCATCACGGCCCTTTTCGTTATTGATTGGATATGTCGTTGGTGCAGGAGTATGTATGATTACACCGCAATCCGTACATCGATTGGACATTAAATCGCAATAAGCTAACCAATCTGTATCAATCGCCCAACTGCTGTAATCTATGCATTTAAACAGTTATTTTGTCAAAAAATGATAAATAAAAATAGCAATGTTAAATTTAAACATATGCATACTATACACTAATACATGTACAAAGACAAGCAATCAGCTCCAACCTGCAAAACAATTGTATTGATTAATGTACACGTTCTCCGCTTGTCGTAAATAGAGTCCACTAAGATAATGGTCAGGATGAATAAAAGTATTAAAACAAGTGATGTCAGTTGAAGTGATGATATTATTGGATAAGTCGTAGTATACAAAAAAGGAAAATCATAACCAATATTGGAATCGTTGCAGCGTGAGTGGCAAGGATATGATCCACTCAAAGAGTTGTACGATAAATTTAGATAATTTATGCATAATGCATTGGCACCGTCCCATTCAAATGCAAAGTTATTACTAGAGTTTGCCAAACTCAAATTGTAAAATGTTATACCGCTCAAAAAATCGACAAAAGAGTTCACATTGTTCTTTTTTTGTGTGTAACACAAAAAATTCTACCGTTTTTTAACACTTACATATATACGCATCTACAAAACTCCGACAGTCAATGTAATATGATCAAAGAAGGCCATCGGAAAATACAAATACTCATCAGTGTCCTTATTAATATCAGTAAGGGTATAATTTAAATTGCTGAAGTCCAATATAAGATCTGGGTTATACGAAAAATCGATATCGAGTAAATGCTCAAGTTGTAGGAAATTATATGGTACGTATCCACTTAAGTAGTTATTTCGCCCATGCAGCTTTTGTAAATTGCGGAATAAACTTATATTGTTGAAATATGCCGGAATTGTGCCACTTATTTGATTATAGCTTAAATTCAAATACTCTTTTTTAAAAAAAAATGATAATTTTAGAGGCGCTTTTTGTTTAGCAAAAAACATATATATATGATCGACATATATGTTCACATACGCAGGTCCTCAAAATATTGAAAATTATTCGGGATTGTGCCATTCAAATCGCAATGGCTAAGATCAATAGCAAAAATTTTGCCTTGAGCGTTCCATTGGCACACTAAATTTTCATAATAGAACCTGCCAGCGCAAATGGACTCTATCTCTCGACAACAGACTATTTGCCAAGGAGTGGGTGACATTGTTGAGTTTGGTATAGGACCTCTTGTTGGCGATAGTGTCGGAGAGACTGAAGGTAACGCGGTAAAATTGTCAAAGAGCCACAAATGAGATTGACATGAAGAAGGCAACTCGAAAGCTACTGTCGATATTATTGCATTTTGAAAGAAAAAAGAAAAATTGCAACGGTAACATAAATTATTTGACTCATTATTGGCGTTCCTCGTTCCACAATTTTAGACTGAACGTTCCTTCTACTCTCATCGAAAATTAATGCCGTGACAGTTTTTTAATATATTTTTCTTATAATTAGTTAGGTATCACTGAGCTCACTTTTGTTAAATTGTATTTGTGGTTTTTTTGAAGTAAATTACTTCTGGGACATAAAAAAGGAACCTAAATATTAAAAATGAGGGCTAAAGAGGAAACAACAAGAAAGAAATCAGTCCCTCCCAACCTCTGTTACAAAAAAAACACAAGTCTTGGAAGCGGTTCATCAACTGTGAGCTCGATTCAATTTTTCCACCACGTCGATGTTTTGTTCTAAAATGGCAATTCTCTTTTGCATGATAGCATTATCGTTTTGCAAAATGGTGTTATGTTGCATTAATAAACGTGTTTCTTCCTGCTCAAATTTGAATCTAGATCTTTTAAAAAAGTGCAATGAACAGAACATAGAACAAACAAATAACAAAAAGAAGTGCAAAAAAGATTAACAACGTAGACAAAACTTCAAGAGATTATATTTCTATACATTTACACATTCATATTGTTACATTCATATGTACCACAGCAAAAAAAAAAAGGAAAGGGAAAAAAAGATTTGAACCTCTTTAAGATGAGAGTATTCATTTCGCAATTGTTTCTCAGGATTTTCAAATTGGGTTTCCTCACTACTGTTGTACTTGTCTTCGTCTTCTTTTTCTCTTTCGTTTTCCTTTTCTTTTTTTTTGTCTGCTTCTTTGATTCTCGATGATGGACAGATACCATTGTTCTTTTTGGCTATGCCCTCGTTACTCAGATTACTCTCTAATATTGGCTCGTGCAGCTTCCTCACAATAATTTTTGTACTGTCACTCACATTGGATGTATTTCCACTCTTTACCTCCACACTTTCAACATTATCTTTTCTCTTCGTATCCGGCCTCGGATCCTATTTTAATGATACCCCACATTCCCACACCCTTATCAGTTGTGATACATTGAGATTTGCCGATTATACGTATGTATGGATGTTGTATGTGTGTTGTCACAGCGCCACAGGATTGCTTTTTAAAATAGATTCATAAGTATGATCAAAGAAGTTTACATCAATGTGAAGACTTGGTTTGTCACGGATATCATTAGGTCCAGTTTTCGCTATCCCCGTTTCTGTTGACTGTTGAAGTTCGATAATTGGAAGGTACGGGGCATAGGTTGCTGGCTTTGTTATCCATGTTTCGTTAGGCTTTGAATTGGCTTGATTTGTTTGAAAGTGTCACGTTTTTTTTGTTTTAATTTTTTGCCCTTTAATTTTTTTTCTTTGTTGATTACTGTCGTTGGGTGTTTGTTTTGTTTACCCTCTTTCGCAACTACTTTGTCTTCATTTTCTAAGTGCCAATATTTTGCTTTTTTTGATCTTGGTTCCATTGTGTTTTCAGGATTAATCTCTTCCAATGATCGTTTCATGTTGATATTAAGTTTTTTTTGGATATCAGGAAAAGTCGTCTAACACTCACTGAACGTTGGTCAATTTCATTTTTGAAAAATGTAACAAAAAGTTCTAGCGATCCAGAGGAAGTCTATAGGATGAATGTCACCAATATAACTGATTTGAAATTTTTTAGCAGCGACATAAAAACATTGACCACTATTGTTTTCTGACAACACAAGTCTCTGTAAAAATGTTTAGATAATGAAAAGGATGCTGCCAACTGACACAGCCGATGGTACAATAAAACTGAAAATTAATTGTTAAAATGACGGCAAAGCAATATCAATTTTAAACAAAGTAAAAGCACTCTTGCCTTTTGTAGTCTGTGTTATTCTCAACAATACCACGCAGCATGTGTTGCGGCAATTTGGAATCAAACACGGGGTAAAATGCGACCAGAGCGTCTTGGTTTCCGACATACAACAAATTGTAAAGTCGCCAATAAACATTTCGCACACGCCTTGCAGGATGAAATAAACCAGATAGCATATACTGGAACAAAATTCCAGGACCCAATCCTACTCGAAGCCCGTCAATTGCGTCAGTAAAGGTTTGAATCAAATGAGGAGTGGTATCAAAGATGTTTGGCCAAACATAATTCAGTAAATGCAACAACGCATCCTCACAGCCAGTACCAACTACGCCCAAAGCCAAATGTTTTACTACAGCCGACGCAGTTTGTCTGTGAACAATGTCTCGGTCATTCAATGCGTCTTCAAGTAATGGCAAAACGGAGTAAACATAATCTCTAGCTGTTTCACCAATGTATTCAAACACAAATGACAATGCCTTCAGAACACCATTTTGTACATTTAATTCAGGGACACGGTATTCATTCATCAAGGCGGGTAAAGTTGTAAAAGGTCGGCAAGTCTCTGCGACAATTGCAATTGCAATAGTGGTGCACACTCGGTTTTGTCTTTCTTGTACTCGTAAGTTGTTTAACAAAATCTCCAGTACATCTTGTGGTCCAACAGCTTTGGCGATATATCCTTAAGAAAGCACACAACACAGTTATTTCGAATAATTATGTTTGAAAATAAAATCAAATTAAACAAGTCTACATACCAAATGTGTTGACAGCAGCTCGACGAATTCCTTTTTTGTGTGCTTTGAGCATATCCAAAAGCTCATAAGCAATCCTCATCCATTCTTTTGGAGACACTGCTTCGGCTCCTCTGTCTGCAATGCGTCCGACGAGATCGATGCAATTTTCTTGGACTTTTTCGTGACGGTTCTTCAGGATGGGGGTTAAACGCAACACAATATCTTTGATTGGAGGTTGCATATCTTGCATGCCAACTTCGTTGACTACAGCTTTCAAACCACCAAGCATAGAACCCAATACATCTGGATACTCTTCACCCAACAATTGAAATAGGAACTGACCCAAATGTTTTAACAATCCAACTTTTTCACATTTTCGAATGACTGGAGCAATGCGAGCAACCACATCAGCTGCTTGTTGTCTCACTCGGGCATTTGAGTGTCCCAAACGGAACTATATTGATATAATAAAATTATTTGTTAGAATATATGTATATATTTTTTATTACAATAAAAGAAACTGTTTAATAAAAACTAACTTTAATGATACCACAAATTTGAGGAAGATATGGCCCACATCTGATTCCTAAAGCATTCATTATCGTTCCAAAGCCACTCAAAACAACATTAGCATCTTCTGCGGTTTGCTCTTCAAAGGCATACAAAATACCATCGATCATCGTTTCCTCCAACTTTTGATCAATGTCAGCAACACCCATGTCTTGGATGACTTTATCAATGGTTTCCATCACCATTTTTCGATACGTTTCATTTTCGTCCATCAAATCATTGACAATCCTTTGAATAATCTGAGCGCCACCAACTTTTTTGGCAATCTCTTGTGTGGTTTCGACCAGCTGTCGATAATTGCGTCGATCCAAAGCCATTCTGCGATTCCAGAAATGTCTGAAAAATGGAGGCAATATCTCTGTCACGACATAGCTTGCTTCAACTCCATCCGTGCATACACACTGCTTGACCACTTTCAACACAATTTTCTTCATTTCCTCATCTGTTGATTCAAACTCTTCAATCAATTGAGGCATCACTTCACGTGTGTAGTAACTCGCATATTCGGCGTCCATTAGCGGAATAATGTAGCCAATTGCTTTGAAAAACGCTGCCCTTGTTTTACCATGATGACTGCTGATACCGTGCCACAATGGACGTAGAACTGTATCAAACGCCTCGTATCCATATGGCGCCGCGCTTTCCGCAAGTGCTGCCAAGGCAAGAGCACAAATGGTCCGCACTTTGGGCTGCTCATCTTCTAACCCCTGTTCAATAATTTCCACTAATTGTCGTAAATGTGGAAGCACTGCACAACCCATCAAAATGGATATCTGTTGCACAATCTTAATACCTATTTAGATTCAAAAGAACAAAAAAAATTACTTGCATTATATCATAATACATACACATAAAATGTGCGTTAGTTGTATGTGTTTACACACCAGTATGCCTTGCTTCCCAAGATTTTCGAGACTGACAAACAGCTTTCAGAAAAGGTATTAAGACAGGAATCCCAAGGGCAGATGCCACCACGGAAAATGCACGTGCAGTAGTGTTTCTCACGTACTCATCTTTGTTGTCGATATCTGGACGCATTGTTGCAATCATTGAAGCCAAGCCTGCTGCTTTTGACAAATTGGCAATGATTTCTCGTCCTTCCACTCGTGCGTAGTAGTCTTCGTCGATCAACAACGGTTCAATGACGACCAATATTTTGTGCACAAAGGGCCTCACTAACTCGTCAAGTTTGTATAATATACGATCGATGATTTTGACCAACATGTGACGTTCCTGATCTTCCAACGTCGGAGACATCAGCAATGGCAATATCGTATCAAACAAAACTTTGGGTCCGAACCATCGTGCTTTGTCTGTAATTTGACGAAGGGCACCTTTTCGCTGGGGAGGTGTGCCGTTCTTTCCAACATATACACAAATGTATTTATAACAATAGTAAAAACAAATAATGAAATTTGACAAACAAGCAAACAGCAAATACTTACTTTGATTTTGAGCACCAATTTGAGAATCATGCGTTTTTTTATTTCTTCTGGATCTTGAACGTCCTCGTCTTTTTTGTCAATTAATTCTTGGAAAAATTGATATTCTTCCGGTTTAATGTTCGGCAATGAAGGATCGCTTGGCACCTCAAATCCTCCTGTTTCTGCTGCCACTGGAGTGGAGGGCATAACATACCCTGGAGTTTGTTGCAGGGAAGCAGGTGTGGCATGCAAACGAGTTCGATAAAATGTTTGTTTGGGAACATAGTTTGCCGGTGGTTGCACAATTTGATAACCAGTTACGCCCTCCAAAGCTTTTTCAATATCTTCACTTGTCCAAGGTTGATTGCGTGAGTCAATTTCTTGACGAATTTTATTCAAAATCATGACCTCTGCTCCAACATCTGCTGGAGTGGCAGGAGTAGCTAGTCCAACCACGCCTGTTGTTCCGGGTGTTGCTCCGGGGGTGACTCCAATGGCCGGGGTTTCTCCAAATTTCGAAATTGGTGTTTCTGTTGTTTTTGTTGATAAAGAAAAGCGCAATTCATTAAAACAAAATAATAGATCAATGTGTCATGAGATATCCTCTTTTCCCTGAGACATGTAATTCAACTTCCTCCTCTAATATCAGGGGTTGCTCCCCAGCGTGATTTGCTTGGCGTGACTCCGGGAGTGACACCAAAAGGAGTTGTTGCTGCGCCATATGGAGTAGCTACAGGCGTTGTTCCAAAACGACTTGGTGTCTATTCATATTTTTTAAAAAAAGAGAAAGTTAAGTCAGGAGAAAAAAAGAGAAAGAAGAAACAAATAAAAACTAACATAGCCCAATCCTGGTGTCTTGCCTCCATGTGGGGTTTCTTCCCAACCGAGTCCGGGAGTCCTTGAGCCACGTGCTCCAGGCGTTCTTCCACCAGGTGTGGCAGCTCCTGGTGTCGCTCCTGGGGTCACTCCCCACAGGCCTGGAGTTTGTGAGGAGAGAACTGCAGGGGTAGTGATCCAATTACTTGGTGTTGCGCCTGCCTTTCCTGGTCCAGGAGTTGCGTCCCATCTTGTTGTTTTTGGTAGAGGGGTTGCGGCCCATTCCTATTATTTGAGAAAAAAAATAAACAAAGGCAGCATTGCCAACAAAAAGAAAAAAAATAAAACAAAAAAATAAAAAATAAACATAAAAATTAAAGAACATCAAACACACAAACAAACACACAAAGCAAATTTGTGTTTTTCATTAAATGTAAGTTTTCTTTGTTTTACGTGCAAAGTTGAGTGTGACTAATTCTAGGCGCAATATCGACAACCTAAGATTTCTTTCCCGATACAAAAACACACCACAGTCAGCACAACTGTGCCTCCCTTTCTCTTGGGAGGGCTCAAGCAAAAAAAAAAAAAAAAGATAAATATTTTTACGTTCAAACGAGCATGATCTGCACAACGTATTTTCCCAGATTATTCCACTAGGAAGTTTACAAATCTATTGGCAAAGCAGAATAATTGGAAAAAATGATTCTGCTGGCAAGAGAGAGAGAAGAGAAAAAATAACAAAAAATGGTTCAAATATGTTGGGTTTTGTCTCTCTTGCCACATTAAGCCTGGGTTTGATCCTCAGACGATGCCAAGTGTTGACGTTGAACTTTTTTTTTTATTATTATTTTTATGTTTGACAAAGCAAAAATTGGGTCACGAAAAGGAAAAAACTTTGAAAACTATTTATTTTTGGTGCTGGCTCACTTTGAAAAAGGGGAAGCGAGAAAAAAATTTTGGACAAAAAAAGAGTAACTTTAAAAAAAAAACAAACAGACCTGAGCAGTAAGTTTATCTGCCTTTGGACCATCCTGACTTTCATCGGATTCTGATTTTGTTGAAATTGTCTTGCCCTTCTGTAAAGATATAAGCACAAAACATGTTTATATCAGTGATGAAGCTGTAGTCGCGGGATAAAAGATCAAACGTACAATACAGGCATGCAATACACAATATACAAATATACACATCATAGATATGTATAAATATCCAACAAGCATACCTCCACATCATTTAACATTTGTTTGACTTCTGCTTTTTGCTCTTCCAATTTGCGTTCAAACATGATATCTTTATAAGAACGGCCAGTTGCGCCATCGCTTTTCAATCTTTCTTGTGTGGATTTTAACGCCTCTTCGCGCAGTTTTTTAGAGTATTCGTCGGTTTTGGATTGATTGGAGTCATTGGCTTGCACATTGTGTTGCAATGCTGGCGTTGCAAATGGATCTGCACGAGCTGGGGTGTACGCACGATCCAAGTAGCGTTGTTGATACTCGTTCAGTCGAGATATTATTTGTTTCGATTTTTGGTTTCCTGTAAGGTCGTCTTCTTCTTGGTTATTTGGACCATTTCTATCTTCGGCTGCGTCTTTCAAAAAAAATGCATGTCCTTCGATTGGCGGCTTTTTACTTTCCAACAAAGTTCAATTTACATACACAAACACCCCCTCCCTCGTCTTAAAATTTGTTTTTTTAGTTTTTTGAAAACACACCGGAAATTCGCGCCTTTTTTTTGTCCTAATGCAAACAAATCGCAAATATTCCTACCTCAGCATTTGTCGCTCATTTTCACCCATTTCCTCATCCTCATCAGCTGTGGGGTCAATTGATGTATCGTAGTATTGCTTGGTAGCTCGGGCTGTGTCAAATATCATTGTATCCATTTGAGGTTCTACACCCATACGAATACCTTGCTTGCTTCTGTCATTTGCTGATCATCAAACATCACACAACACTTTGTAAAGGTTTTGGACAAAATGCAAATTTATCTCAAAATAGACGTTACGCACTCATTGAGACATCTCCATCATTATCCTTTTCTGGCATCTTAATTTAGTAATGGTAAATGCGTATGATAATCTCAAAATGAAATTGAACTTTCACCTTTTTTGAAAAAAAACAATTCCAACTGAAGCAAGTAATGAAGATTTAAAAATGCGACATTCTTTTAGCATTTAACATACTTTGCCAACAAGATGAAGAATTTTCAAAAAAACACAAGTTAAATACAAATCCGAATCTTCAATTTTTCATTTGTCTATTGAATACATATAAAAATAAACTATATTCAAAAACTATAACAGTTGAGATAATACTTTAGAAAAAAAACAAAAGAAAGGAAATTACTTCACACTTGTTACAGAAAAAGATCTACAAGTGTGAGTTATATCAGCTTTACTCAACTGAACCATCGCAATGCCTTCAGTTTTTAAAGCTTCAGCAATATTTTTAGATATATGACTTTATTTAAAGTTTGTAATTCTTCAAGTAGAAAAAAAAAATTATTATCACTTTGTAGTGACAACGAGCTAGACTAAGTGTAATACGAAATGAACTTAGTTCCGAAAATCGATTTCAGTAAAGAGGAAATAAATTGACAACAATAATTGCAACAAAATAAAGAAACGTAAAAAGAAACAAGACAAAAGTGAGTTTTGCTTTGAAGAATATTTTAACCATTGGTAGATCCTCCGTTCACTTAGCACTTAGAAAGTCGAGTGTGTCCTTATCCTAAAACTTGCTGTGTATTGACATTGAACACGACAAAGCGTAATAGGAAACGAATTAAATAAGGAAATTCACAATAGACAAATAAAATAACGAACAAGATAATTTGTAGTTTTCCATATATATTATGTACTTACAATACACTAGTTTAAAGCTTTTTGCTTTTTTTTAGCATAACTATATCTTTATTCGCTATTTTTGCTTGTGCTATTTTATTTTAGCTTTAGTTTCGTTTGTTATACGTACATGTATGATTTTACTATTATTACAATAATAATATCTGAAATTTTCAATTAGTATAAATATTTTTTATATACTATAAAAAATGTTACTATTTAAAAATATATTAATTCAAGTAATTGAAAACTTCCTTTTCTTTGGTCTTTGTTGCTGTTTTCGCCACAGACTTTATTGAGACTAAATCACAGTAAATGTTTCAAGAACTGTGTAAACGCAATTTATTTAGTGTTAAGTGAACATTGAAATCCTTATATAAAACTTAATTATCTTTTCATCTCTTCTTGTTTTCTGTTGTTGTCATTTATCCTTTTCATTTGTAGTGTAAGGCATTAATTGTGATTTACAAAGTTCAAGTGGAACCTTGAAATCTTTTCACTTACTTCTTTTTTAAAACTTTCTTTGCACTGTTCTGTTTTCTTTGGCGCTAGCTCCTTTTCAAGTTTATTTAACTTTTTGTTTTGAGAAAATTCACTCAAAACAGTGTTCAAACACTTGCAGACTTCTCTAAGTAGAATCTTCTCTACAATTTAATTTACTTTTTTACTGAAATGTGAGCAATATCTTTTCATGTTACACTTTGTGTCAATCAGCACCCCCACAATGCTGTTCAAAATTATTTTAGTTACTGCTAGATGTCTAGTATCTAGTTACAACAATATTCAATTCATTCAATACGATTTTTTTTGCAAAAGTTAACATCGACGAAACGATGTTAAAAATGATTTTTTTAGTTTTCTTCAGAATGTCAAACAATATGAAAAATAGTTCATTTGCAGAAATCACAAATTTTGTTTTGTATTGCAGTATTAACACTAGCTCAAGTATAGACAAAGAATTAGGTGGTCACTGCGTCAAGTTTTTTTTGGAACAGGAAGCAGCATTCATAATTCAAATACAATGCCGGAAAATTTTTTGGATAATACTTACGCTTGGTATTTTCTTGTTGGTGCCGCAACACTTGGGGTTCTTTATTTCCTTCCTCAATTTTTGCCAGTTACAATTTGAATACTTTTTCCGTTGATTTTTCAAACTGGGAGCATTTAAGGATAAGACGGATTGATTTGAACAGGGTTCCAATGAAACGAAAAAGCCTACTACATTGCGCTCTCCGTATCGAAGATATCCAGTAGGAATTTTATCAACTGAAGAGTTGGCAACATTCAATGGAGAAAACGGCAAGCGTATTTTGGTATCCATATGCGGACGAATATTCGACATGACCAGAGGTATACGTAATGAAAGGATTACATAAAAAGCCTAAACTTTTTCGACTCCAAACAAACAGAAATGAGTAATGGTATCAAAAAAAAAAAGTAAAAAACAAATCCGAAAAATGGACAGGAAAAGATTTTTACGGACCTGAAGGCCCTTATCACGCGTTTGCTGGTGCAGACGCCACGTACTTGCTTGGCGCAATGTCAACAGAGACACAACATCGAAACAGACGCGACTTTGGACGATGGGATCAACACTGGGCAAATGAATATGCCTCACAACATCAAGGTGTCAAAGTTCCATACTGTGAAACTACCGAATTTACTCGAGTTATGCAAATTCCCAGAACATTCCGTTGTTTTCTTTTCAAATTACGCTCCAAAAAATTTTTTTTTGTTCTTTTAAAGCAAACTCGCAATTTCTTTTTTTTTTTTAAAAAAAAAGGATACACTTGAGAATTGGTTGAAGTCATTTGTGGTCAAATACCCAGTTGTTGGGAAACTGCTGGGTTTTATGGATGTGTGCGAAGAGTCGTGGAAAACAGTCTCCAACTATGCAGATTTGGCACCGGAATGTGCCACCGATGACGATGCATCCTCATCTTCCTCTGCACAATCTCGAGACTTGCCTGTCATGTCTTTGAATGAATTAGATCAAAGTTAAGCGATTTTTGTTTTGAATATAAGAGGTGTGCAATCAGGGGCTGTATTTCTTTAAGGCATTGTCAAATCATAATGCTACAAGCATAACATTGGTAATATGCGTATATGACAAACAATTCTCCAGGTAAACACGTCGCCATTGGAGGCAATGTGTTTGATGTTAGTATCTGCAGTTTTGTATACGCTCGTATTAGTGGTGACTTTCCTGGAGCATTGGGCCATGAAGTCAGTGTGGCAATAATTAAAGATAACTTTTCCGAAGAATTTTTGGACCAACCTCTTACACTCTTGGACAGTGCTGAACAGGTTTTGTTTTTTCTGTTCGCTCTCTTCCTCTGTTTGTTTTTTGTATTTGATTTTATTGCTAGTGTATGTTTCGATGATGATCTGCATCGTAGAGTAAATTGGAAGAACTGATCCGCAAATTTGTTGAAACATTCCCCAAAGTTGGCGTTTTAAGTGATGCTTCAAAATATCGCCCAACACGACAACAGACTCAACCAGTTAGCAACTCTTCCAATGCTCAATCTTCATTACGGAGTAAAACAAATAATTCAAGCCAAAATGGCAAAAATTGATCAATTTTACACAATGATTACATCAAGTATTCATTATAAATGCAACGGTTGTATTACAGCGTAACATTAGTTTCACTAATTTGGTGTGTTTTAGCTACTTTTGCCTTTAAAACTGTTGGTTTTGCAGCTCAAGACTAATCAAAGAAATTTTTTTGTTTTAATTTCAATTGTTTACCTTGCTTTTTGCAAAAAAAGTCAGATACAGCATTTTTTTGGAGTAGTTCTTTTTCATCTCCTTTGATCATATGCAATTGATTTTTATTGATGGGATATCACAAAAATGAATTGTATTGTCATATGATCCAGAACAAATGAATTGACAATCATCAAATGTTGAATAATCAATAATACACACAAAATTTGTTGACCAGTGAACGTATTGAGTAATTTGGCAGTATATACATGTGTTAAATAAACATTTGAATATTTTGTTGGTATTTAAAAAAAAAAGAAAGAGCAAATGAACTAACATAATTGACAACAAGTTTGCCAAACTCATGAATCAATCTAAATTTGATTTGTAGTATTCGAATCAAATATTGTATAATCACTTGAATTTTTCTTATTCAGACTGTTGCAACAGCACCTCCTCTTCCTCCTGAGCAACTTCTTCGTTTCTAAACTATGCTACAAATTGACGAAGAATTGAAAGGTGAATGTCTTTTTTGTTGCAGTTATTTCTGAGCACAGCAAAAACAAAAAAGGTGATGTTACACTTGAATTAGGAATTCTTTGTTTCAATAAAAGAAATTAAATTAGAATGAGTAATACTTATCTCCTCAAGCAAGTTTCACTACTGTCAACAAGTGGAGTTCGATATGATGGAAGATTGTATATCATTGACCACGACGCAAAAACTTTGGCTTTGCAGCACGGTTTGTCTGCGAACAAATATCAAATTACAAATTAAAAGAGAAGAAGGAAAAGATTGACAACATTTTTACTTTTTTTCTTGCTCTTGGTGCAATTATAAATAGTTACATGTATGGGCACCGAAGGCCGTCGTGTTGGAGAGCATGCAATTTCACCATCACACTTTGTGTACGAATTTATAATTTTTCGTGTAGAAAATATCAATCAATTATGTGTCATTGAAAGGGATCAAGTTAATGACAACAAAAGTAGAACAGAAAGAAAGGAAGTGGCATTTTTTTTTGTATACGTTTTTTTAATGCTCTGTGCAAACTACGCTGAAAAGTTCGAAGATATTACCGAAGAAGTGGTGGAACCATTACGAGCCGGTAATGGTGGAGGTGACGAATTTCCGTGTGACTACACGCCGTACCTTTCGAGTGTTTACACAAACAAAAATGGTCCAAGGACAAGAGCTGAGACTAGTTAAGTGACTTTGAAGAGATAAGCGTGTCTAATGTTCAACACATTAAACTTGAACACTTTTGTAATACTCACAAAAAAAAACACTGATGTATTCAACAGCATCAATAGAGTCTGAGCTGCCCTATACTCCTTTGCAGCGTCGCAATAGGCACACATTTTTCTGTTTTTCTCTTGCTTTTTTTTTTTTTTTTGCAAATTTTTATTCGTCCCTATTGCTTTTTTTCCAAATGTATGCTTTTTCTTTATGGGAGTAGTGAGCCGCTGACGTTAACACACAAATGGAGAGTAGGCTTGAACAAACCAATCCCGCTCATGACTACCAATTACGAGTTCCCTATGTTCCCTGGACCATTTCGATATAATCATCAAGTTAGACCACCAATGTCCCAGAGGAGGATGAGAGATGTGCCTCGGACTACTCGTTACTATGAGTTAAAGAAACAAAAAAAATGTTTCTTTCGTTTTTGTACGGTCCATTTTTATTCTCCTTTGATCTTGTTGTTCGATAAAAAAAATAAGAATCAAAAAGTAGTGTGTGATTTGACAAATGAATAGCGATCGAAACATCAACACAAATTATGCAACGACGTATTCCCACATTGCAAGGACAAGGTCAGCACATAATGAGCGATCATTCCCCGAAAGAGCGCAACAACGAGCTCGCTATCCTCAAAACTACAAGTATCCACAATCTTTGTCACCATTTGGACAACAACGAAAGCCGCCAACAGCACAATACGAGGGTCCGCCAAGTCAGATATCGCTTCCATCAATGTGTGTTGTTGGGACAGGAGAGTTTTTAGAGAGTCGATCATTAGTTGGAAATGAGATTGAGGTTCCAAGAGAAGATTTAGATATTACCGGACCCATTGCAAAACTTGTGTGTGTGTATGTGCAAGAGAGCGAATAGAGTAATCAACTTAAACTTAAAAGAAAATTTTTTTTTAATGTTGGTAATTGAATAACATTGTTTCTTATTTATTGGTTTTAAATCAGGAATTATCAGCAAAAAAAGTGGAGCCACAAAAAGTAAATGAAACAATAGTCAGTGATAGTGGAAAAAATCGACAAGTGGGTAACAAGCCTCAAGACACGGTAACATTGACACATGGGAAGAAAGCATACAACAAAGATGAGTTTTTTGACAAGCTGAATTTGGACAGCTCCAAAAACATGAATCAAGGTCAATTTTCTTTGGATACCACAAGACCTGGAGTCCAAATTTCACAAAGACAAAGACAGTTGGATGTGGAAACTTTTGGCTCAGTAGCCGAGAAATATCGGTTTGCTTCAAGCCAAAGGAACGTTGGTCAAACCCGAAGTGAAACTTACTTTCAACAATTAACAGCCATGGCCACTGTTAATCGATCTCGTTCAAGGCAGAAACAGCAAACTGTAACTCCCTTTCAAAAAAATCAGTTTCCACACCAAAGTCAGAATCAAAGGCAGAGCCAGAGCACAAATACAAGACGCCCGAGGATACGTAGAAACCTTACCAGTCCTCTTAATTTGAATTATTTGTGAATGAAAAAAGAGACGGATTCAACGAATCTTGAAAATTTGGATGTCTTTATTTCATTTTTGGGGATATCAAAACAAAGGAGGAAAAAAGTGCAAGATTGTATTGATAAGAAAGGCGCATCGACAATAGTCAGGCAAGTCCTGCGTCGTAGTATCGAACAAATATTGTTCCAATAAAATTCCGTTTTATTTTTAAATTTAAAGTAACAAAAAATGTAGTAGAGACTTTTTGATTTATATTGTAGAAACGCTAATGTTTTCAATTTGTTGTGTTCTCAAATTTATTTTTAATGTTTGGAAACCTCAAATTCGTGCAAAGAAACTGATGCCCAATTATACCTTGAAAATCCATTAACTTCTCAAGCGCCAAAGTAAATTCAAATTGAATTTTTTTGTTTCTGTGATATCATTGGAAACTAAGAAAAAATCAAAACCAAAGCAAATTTTCACGTAATTTTGACAAGCAATGTGCCTTTTCATCCCCATATTCGAATGCTACAATCCCAAGAACCTAACGCAGTCATATTGCCATTTGGTGAAACATCAACACTTGTCACCAAATAGGAATGCTTTCCAATCTCTGTATTTCAGATCCAGGTTCACATCCCATAAACGAATTGTATTATCATCTGAACAAGATACAATAGTTTGACCGTCTGGAACATACTGCACATCTCTTATAATGTGTGAGTGCTCTTTAATTCTTTTCATACTTTCCCTAACTTCACGTTCCATATTCGGATGATTTGATCATATGACAATAAACGATAAATTTGCCGTCTGATGAAAATTTTGCATGTGTGAAGAGATTTGCTTTAGCTGTTTCAATATTTTGCTTGATTTTGAATCCCGTAATCCAATTGTGTTATCAACTGATGCTGATACCATCATTTAACCATCTGACGAATAATTCATGCTATATGTCACGCCTGAATGCTCTCCTAATTTCTTCAATTCTTTTCCTAATTTTACATCCCATAATAGTATTTTCATCTGCTGAAAATTGTGCGCCAACTACACTTTCAGAATGTCCTATAAAACTTTGCATGTTTCTCAGATGCCACATTCGAATTACTCGATCTTTTCGTGATGAAACAATCTTGAGTCCATCAGATGAAAGCCTTACACTACTTATTGAACATTTGTATACCTTTAAAATTTTTAACAATTTGAAACACTTTACCTATATTTTGAGTACAGTCGAATTAACTTATACCATTAATATTTAAAATACAAAACACAAAAAAAATCTAACATATTTGATAACAATTTTATCAAATCGTGAACCCACCCCAATTTCACGTTTAGTATTCGCAACCAATTTCCAATTTTCGTTGCTGTTACCTTCTCGGACTGGTTTTTTTAAAAGAATATAACATATAGAAGATATTGAATGAAAGCTTACCAACTGTGAGATTGTAATCTCTTTTTTGTTGATATCAGTATTCATTCTTGACTATTTGTGATTGATTCAAACTTTGACTCCTTTTTTTTGTTGTTTTAAGATTGTATTAGTTTGAAATTGGACCAATTTAAAAAATAATAATTTTCATGAATAAAATTGCAAATGTTTGCAGGAATTTGCGTTGAAATTTTTATCAGATAAAATTTATCTTTTTTTGCCTTTGAATACTTTGATTTATCAACCCTTGCGCAAGGTTGCATACAGTTTTTTTAAAAAGAAAATGTCTTTGTGTTTGTATATTGTAATTTTTACCCATCAACAATTTTTTGTTTTCAATTATTAATTTCACTGCAGCAAAAAATTTAACAAGAATCCTAAATGAATTTTATTTACAAGTAAAAAACAAAAAATCAAAATATTCCACACGTTGTTTCACAAGCAATTTTTTTTCATCTTTCAAACCCTTTGTGTTTTTCCAAATACTGTCTTTCATTGATAATCCGCTTTGAATACTGCCTTTCAAATATAATCCGCCACACTATCTCAGTTAAATCAACAATTTTACTATTATCACTACCACATAATCGAACTGTTTTATCGTCAGTACACGACACTAGTTTGGAACGTCTGTTGATATGTGGATGCAATTAATATAAGCATTTCCTTTTAAGGCTTGGATTTGTTTTCCTAAAGAAATCTCATACTCGAATAGTTTTGTCCAATGAATATGAAATAATTTTAGAACCATCCAATGAAAATTTTATTCATCGTATGTAGTCTGAATATCTTTTTAATATTTAAATCTGTTTTCCTGTCAATACATCACACAATCGAGCTGTCTTATCTTTTAAACAAGATGCAATTGTAGTACGGTCTGGAGAAAATCTTGCTTCACTTACATCTTCATTTTCGAATAAAAAAATTGTTTCCAGATTATATATTCCATATTCGAATTGTTTTATCCTATCAACATGATACAATTTTTGAATCATTATGTGAAAATTGAACCATATTTATTGCATTTGAATGTCTTATAATACATGAAGTTGTTTTCTTGATTATGTATCCCACATTCGATTCGTATTATCATCTGAATAAGATAATATTTTTGTTCCCTGGAGAAAATTGAATTCTTGTATGTCCTGTAAGTATGCATATTCTCCAAAGTAAATATTATTCATTGACGCCTTTGTAATATTGGCCTTGCTTAAGCAAATTTGATAAAAACGCACATGATCTAAAATGGCTTAGTAAATTAGTCCTTCAAGAAATGCACGATCTAAAATTATATAAATTTTAATATTACTCCAATCTTTATAATGCATATTTACATTTGCTGAATTGAGTACGGTAATTGCATTTGCTGCAATACTAACATTGTCATTATTTTTTGATGATTCAATTCTGATTTTATTTACAAATATGGGACTATTATCATGAATTCTCTCTTCAATAAATTGAATAATTTCTAATTCTTCATTTAATAATTTGCGATTGATAGATAATTGTTGAATATGTTCTTCAAATTATTGATGATCAACAGTAACAGTGCCAGGCTTCAATGAAATGATATCAAATATTTTTTTTTGTGAATCATAATATTCTTGACATGATTTATGTATAATTAATATTTATTATCACTAACTCTTATTGAATGTTTCATATAATTGTGATTTTGATATTTTAGTTCCAATGGAATGTTGTTTCATATTGTTGTATTGTCCAACCCAAATTATCATTTTATTTATTTATTTTCACAAATTTATCAATATATTCATTCATTTGTCTTTGAAAAAGGCACAAATATATAATTGATGTTTGTATTTTTTGAACCAAGTAAGACATGTCGAATATTTTCATTACTGACACATGACTTCGACATGTTAATATTATTTTTGCATTCTATTCGTTTAAATTAATTGATCATAAAAATATCTTTCATTATTATTATCAGAGCCCTAATATTTCGTGACAATAAATGAAACACAAATTTTATTAATTTATTTTGTTTTGAGGTTGAGCTGTGTCTCTTGTGGAGAGGTGGAGATCCTTTGTCACCTTTTTTAAAAAAACTGTACAAAGGTGCCTACAGCTGCGCAAGATAGTTTATTTTTTTGTTTTACCCCAAACGGAATTTGTTTTCGTGTTACACTGTTCGGTTGACATTTTTTTGTCCAAGCGAAATATTTCAATTCAAACAAATCATTAAATAAAAATGGCCGACATTTCACTCCAAAATAATGAATTTGGGTGCCACTTTGTGTTCCCTGTGGTTGTAGAAGGCATACGTCAAGAAATGGGAATTCCAAGTCTTTTGAGTTTCTTATTCCACGGACCAGAGGTACATTCACATATGTACAATTTTTGTAATTTTTTACTTTTTTGGATTTTTTTTTTTTTTTGCCTTCCTCCCTCCGTAAAATCTTTACATAATTTGAGTACATTTGTGGCAATAGATGCGCGACCACCTCAAAAACGTTGTGGATGTTAGCCCATTAAAAATTCGCGATCGAGAATGCATCATCACCTTTAACAACCGACAATCTCAAATTCATCTTTATCATCACATCTTATGCCTCTCTTCTTCATTAACCGCCATGTTGCCAACCATTGACAATTTTCCATTTACAGTTTCGTCACAAAACGACACAACACTTTTTTATGTAAAAAAAAAAAATGAATTTCACTTTTTTAAAAAAAAAAATAAGTGGTCAAGTGCAAAATTTAGTTTTGGTGCCATTTTTGTGAGTGAAAATTAAAAAAAAAAAATAATGAATTATATAATTATATATGTATGACCAGGTAAATCACTCGCGTTATGCCATGGTGACAGGCTGCTGGGAGTATAAAGATTTAAGCGATGGTGAAGAAAAGTGGCTTACTTGCAACTTGAAGCAAAGTGTGTTAATCGAAAGTAGTTATCGCAATGGGGATGCATTCACGATAGTTCCGGTTCTGAATCCTGCGTCTGAAAATGTCCGGCGAAGAAGCTTACATTGTCCAAACATGTTTCTTTCTATTGATTTTGCTTGCCATTTACCCAAGCGTGGAAGGCATAAGAGATCTCAAGTCATGTACAGTGCCGTCATTCGTAGAAACGATGTTACGATTTTTCTGTAAAGTTTCTTCTTTTTTTAAATAATAATAAATTAATTTTTATTGTTATATCTTTATTTAATGGTGTACATACATACTAATTTTTGTTGTCGTCCTTGCTCTTTTCTCCAATTTTTCTTTTTTTTTAATATTGTACAAGTTTAAATTAAAAAAAAATTTCTCGTCCTCTTCTTGTTTTCCCCCTTTTTTTTTTTCCCTCACCTATAGTATTTCGAAGGCATTATCGAAAACGGATCCGTGTTCAACTTGCAACTTCAAAAATCGCACAGGCTGAGCGATGATTTTGGCATCAACAACGACCTGGACGACTTTCGAGTGAACGATCCCGTTTTATTCCAATTAGTGTTTGTGAACGGTCCGCAAAGCAAGTGTCTACCTTACCACTTTCAATTGTTAAGTTGGAGTGTTTCCAAAAAAAAAAAATTGCAGGGTACGTTTTTTTTTGCTGACTCAGCAAGAATACGTGCAATTTTTAGGCTCTTTTTACTTAAAAAAAAATAATCAAGTAGAGCATAGCAAGTAAAAAAAAAAGAAAAATTAGAGATTAACACTATATTTTTTTTTGATTTATATTGACATATCATAATCATAATCATAATCATAATCGAAATAGAAAAACGCCAAGGAATGAGAAACAAAAAAAAGACGGAACAAAACAATTGGAATTAAATACCTCTCTCAGTGAATGGCACAATGTGAAGGTAAGCGAAAACCAAGGCCATAAAAAAAAATTGTCTGAAAAGCGTGAGCAACAACTCTTGTCTCCTCCGGTACCGACCGAAATGGCTATCCCATTCAATGGTTTACGTCACGAATATTCCGCTCCAGCTCCGAAATCATTTGCATGGAAGAAGCCTGAAGCACATCCCCCACCCAAGAGATTTTCCGATTTCAAGCGCGTCAGTGACACTTTCAGCAAAAAGCAAACGCAGGGTATCGAGTACTTTCGAAGGTCCAACAATCGGTTGTCGTCATCATCGTCTCGCACACGTTTAAATATTCAACAGTTTCGTTGTAATTTGTTTTTATTATTATTTTTCTTGTTGCTGCAGGAATGACAATAATTCTATTTTTTTTTTTTTGTACGTAGGTAAGTATATAAAATGTGTAAATGTTAAGGGGATGTATTGAATGTATTTTGTCACAGGAGCAATAATTTGAAATCATCCTAGCTCTAATCTTGTGTGTGCATCGCCATAAAACAAACCAATGTCGGATTGTTTTGTCATTGTATTTGTTTTTTTTTGTAGTGCATGATTTAAGAAAAAGCTTGGAACAGTTGTTCCAATGTATTGCCAAAAAAAAAAATGCACACATAAAAAATGAAAATTTAAAATATTCAAAAAATTTGATGAAGAAAATTAACTAGTGTAATACGCTTTTCACATCAAAAGTCCTTTTTTATTTTTTTTTTTGTTGTCGGGATTGTAGCTTAGAGGGGGTGTGCAGAATTTTTTTTCTGTGTGTTTTTGTTCATTGGGCACATTTTTGGTCATATTTTTACTAATCCATGCTGCCTAGTTTCTTGTTTTGACTTGCTTTTTTTTTGGGAGGGTTGAATGAACAAAAAGAATCCAATTAACTATCCTTGAGAGTTTACTATTTTTCATGGGAAGTGATGGATTCTTTTTTTTGTTGTCAACGTTATCATATATAGACTAACAAAGGAATATACACATAATTATTTTTTGTATCCCAAACCAGCTGTAATGGAGCACACCTAACTTTTTAGGTTTTTAAGGGGTGACCATTGTTTGTTGAACTCAGGGACACTGGAAATATGTGCTTTTTCCCAATTATTTGTTTATCTCTCCTTTACTTTCTTTTTTGTTGATGTCCATACAGAATTCTTTAAACATGTTTGGGATGCTATCCCTTTATGACGTTTTCAGTCCTCACGTTTTGTCGGCGTTTGAACTAGAAAAAATGGCTATTTGTTCGCAAGTTTTTGTCTTCATTCACCAAAAAAATTTGTGTCTGATTGAAGAAACGAGCCATTTATCGTTGATATGTTTTCAAAAAAAAAACACAGAAAGTCATAATAAAATCATATGGATTCTGCCTGGTGTTTAACTTATGACTGATAAGGGAAGTTTCGTAAAATGAATATGAAGAAAATGTGTTTGTTGTATTTTGGAAGTGTTCAAAACGTTTTATTTATTTCCAATGTTCCAGTTTTGCGGATAATATTTGGTTGGCTCATAAATAGAGCAATCGGTGACATACTTCAAAAAAAAAGAAAAACATGCAAAACTTCTAAGTGAACTTCAAACGTTGGCTTTTTCTGAGGTTTTGCACAGTTAGTCAAAAAATGAAAATAATTCTAAACACACAAAAAGCAACGCTTTGACATTTATTTACTCTATTCTGTGTTGGTGTGTCGAAAGAAACAATTAAGTTGCCTGCCTGGGTATCTTCAAAGGTGGACAAACCAAAAAGCTAAACACAAGCCGAACCGCTGTGACGCAGCAGTTCAATAGCGATCAATCGCATCAACTTTTCGTACGTGTTTCTTCCGTACTCACCAAACTTTTTTTGGATGGGTTCTAAACTTTTTTTCTCAAGAATACATTCCTTGGCTTGCTTGTACGCCTCTTGAAACTGAGACGGCCCCATGAATTTTTCTAATTCGGAGCGCAACTGACCGACGTCAGTAACACCCATAAACTCAGTTTGGAGCCGTTCCAATTTTTGCATTAAATCAAAATCGAGTTCCATTGAAGATTTATTCTCTTTCACGTGAATAGAAAGAGAGGGAGCTTGCACGCTTTCACTGTAGGATCACAAAAAAGAAGGGGCATTTTGATAAAGCATTTTTTTTTAAGACAAATGATCATGTATAAACCTATTGTGTTGATCGGCATGAATCACGTCATTCTCTTTTTCCGCAGAAGTTTTTCTCACCAACTCATATTCTTTTCTGCTCACACCAATATGAACGTTAGAACATTAAGTCAAAATTTGCTCATTGTTTTTTTTCATTTAATCAAAACTGTTTTAAGTGTTTTTTCAATTCTTCCTTGCGCATTTCTAATTCACTGAGTTCTTTTTGACTCTTTTTTTCTTTTATTTTCACTTTGTCTTCTTTGGGCTCTGTTTTTTCTGTTCGTTTATTTTTCTGCGACTTTTGTTGCAAATTTTTGTTGCTAATTTTGGGTGGTTTGTTATCATTTTTGGAATGTCTTTGTAAATCATCATGTGTGCCCTGTTCTTTTGAATTACTGTCGCTATTGTCACCTTCGGAAGAATTCTGTAATATTGTATCATTTTATGTCGTTCCGAGAGCAACTCAATGACTTAACTCTGTTTTTCTCTCCCTGCCTCTATTGTTTAAAAATAGAGCCATAACATCAACTATTTTGCTGTCATGAGTATTGGTAGCATTGGCTTCGCTTTTCATGAGACCATTCAGTTCTTCTTTAATTTTCTGTTCAAATTCTCCTCCTTCGAATTTGGGAAGATCCGAATTCTTTTAAAAAAAAGATACAATTTTTTGTTGCTCTTCATTATCCAAAAAAAATATCATTTATTTTGATTTTTTTAAACTCGAAACATTTGCTGGATTCTTTCAACGCCCGTCTTTTCTTTGGTTTCTACTGGATGCAGTTTGTGCTCATCAGATGCCTTGTTGGTTGTTGTCGCAGGGACGTTACGTATGCGTTTCTTGATCGAAGAATCATCATGATTTGGAGCTTCTAACGAATCTGGTTCAGGTAATTCTGGAAAGTCATACTGTGTGGAGAATCTTTGTCGGCTGTGGCTCGTGTTCCGATTCTCAGACAAACTACGAACTCTTGTTGAAGGCTTTGCTATTTTTGGAGCATCCGGTAGGGCATTCAGGAATGACTGAAATTCGGTGACAGTATCCGACAAAACTGGATGGTTTAGAATCTCTTCACTGGTCGGCCTTTCATTTGGATTTTTTTCCAACATTTTTGTCACTAACTCCCTTAATTCTGTTGAGTACACTATTGCAAATTACCAAAAAAATAAGTTTAAAAAAATTTCGAATATAAGTCATGTTTTCAACTCACAACTTAAAAAGTCACAAGGGGAAACATTAACATTTGCTTGAACAAACTTATTGAACCTGTTGGCAGTGGATTAAAGGGTTTGGTGGTAATTTGCATAAGTAGAGATGCAATATGAGATGCATTGAAAGGCTTTTCAAAATTCATTAACTCGTATGCAACACAGCCTAAAGACCATATGTCCGACTTGTGGTTGTAAGGTTCGCCTTGACATATTTCTGGAGACAGGTAATATGGTGTGCCAATGGTGGTATTGGCCATTGATTGCGTATGTTGCAGTTCTTTTGATATCCCAAAATCTCCCAACTTGACTCGTCCATTTTTGAACAAAAAGATGTTCGAAGACTTTACATCTCTGTGTACTACGTATTTGCAGTGGCAATGCTGCAAAGCGATGACCACCTGGCACACTACACTTTTGATTTGCTGTTCAAATTTCAAACAAATTACAATTTTTAAAAAAAATAATTTCACATAAAACGTGATTAGGAGAAGAAAAAAATAAATTAGATACAGCTTCTGAAAGAATTTTATTTTTTTTTTTCTTTTTCGATAAATTTTGAGAGATCTCCTCCGTCGCAATACTCCATCACAATGCAAAGCTTATGTTTAGCGTTGAGAAAGGAATCAACAAATTGAACAATGCATGGGCTATTTAGTTTTTTTAATAGATCGACCTCTTGAATAGCACTTTGTCGGTTGTGTTCACTTAATGCACTCAAATCAATTTGTTTTACAACATATCGTTGATCTGAGTTTTCTGGTGTGCATAAATAAGCACTACCAAAATTTCCACTTCCCAATTTCTCAAGCAATATGTATCTGCCAATTTTCTTTTCTTTTTTTGTTGACATTGTACTCGTCTTGATGTTGAAAACAAATTAACAAAAACTTTGAAGAGTGTCAACACTCATAATTCTAATATAAGATGTTTCAAATATTCTGTGTTCACCTTTTTTGTCGCAAATAAAAAAATGTAAAAATTATTTAATTTCCAATGTGAGACAAACTATTGATTTCAAAACAAGAGAAATAGAAATAATAAGTTATATTGCATGAATGCCTAAAATACAACTTGTGTCTTGTTTACTGCAGACACTTTTTTTAAAAAATAGAAGGTATAAAAAGTTATTTCAAAACAGAGAAACAACATTGCCAATGATAAAATCATTGACAAAGAAGCTTCTCAATGGCATCTTATATTAGACGTGACAACATACAATCGATCGCAAAAAAGATATCCCCAAAAATGAGTTCCTACAAGCGTACGATTTTATTCACGAAAACACATTTTTGAAATTTATTTTAGCAGTAAAAACAAAATAAAACGAGATATTAATTTTGAAAAAATGAAAAACAAACCATTTTTCATTGTCTCTACACTTTTATAAAAATCAAATTCGTTTAGATTTACTAAAATGTGTTCCATTTTAAAAAATTTCTAATTTTTTGTGAATAAAATTGCAAATGTTCATAGGAATCTTTTGCTAATTGTATATTCATAATATCACCTACTTTCTTGAAAAATACGAGCCACCTATTTTTTGTTTTCTGTTAAGTAATCATTTTTTAATAATATATTTGCAGGAAATGATAAATTTTTGTGTAAAGTTTAAATACTAAAAAAGTATTTTAATGCTTTTTTTTTGAATTTGTAAACAGAAACATCTACAGTAGTAATTCTTTCAAGAGAGCAAAAAACGGTGAAAAAGTCTAGTTTACAAGTTTTTTTACGTTGAGACATCATCCATTCATAAAGCATGTGGCTTCATACTAGACCGTTTCTGATTTTTGCCCTGTTGTTTTCTGCAGTGACAAGTGTCGACAATACTGATGATGTTCACGTACTGATAGCTCCGACCTTTACGTCCCAACTGTTGCGACCATATTGGAATGTTCCGGCGGTGGGACTGTTTTGGAACGGAGATGTGATATCCCTGTCAATGCGAGTGAGCGATTTTTCAGAGGCTTCACTATTGACACTATGTAACATGAGTTATTTCGGCTCTCCGTCCGATAAGAAAGAAGAGCATTATTACGTCACAGTCTCAATAAACTCGCAAACAATAGCGAATTTGTCCTTGCCATTCCAAAGCAGCGAAGCAGCGAACGAGACGTGGCCACCGCCACGAAGACACGACGACGAGAGTCAAAATGTAGCAATCGCGGAGCTATCGTACGAAAAGTTGGCATCGATACTGGACGAAGAAGGCACATTGTCGCCGAGTAGTGCCATTGACTTCATACTCTCATTGCAAGTGCACACCAGCAACCCGTATGGCATGTGCATCGAGCAATTCGCACTAACATGCGCCAGCTGTACGATCGAGACAGCCTCGCCACGGACAGAATGGGTAAGCACCACGCTCGCGGTAGAAACCCATTCCGCCGTGCACACAGCCACGCAATATTATCACTTTGGTTGGTTCGAAATCGAAAAGCATCCCCCTTTGTGGAAAGGTTCATTTTTTTTTTTTTTTTTTTTTTTTTTTTTTTTTTT
>ASPP01014030.1:0-12914 GCA_000512085.1 Reticulomyxa filosa
AATTTATTTGACAAAATATACTAAAAAAAAAAAAAGAAACCAGGTTTATTTGATAAGGAAAATATTTTGAAATGAAAAGGTTCAATATCAAAGATATACTCTTTTATTTTCACTTTAAGGTCTTCATCCACTTCTTCCGCTTCTTCCTTCGTCTTTGTCTCAGATTCGGCAAAGTACTGCTTACGTATACTTTGCATCAACTGAGTCCTTTTAGACATAACGTCACCAACATACAAAATTGTATGTCCGCCAAATGCACCTTCTTTGCTATGATCCAAACGACTCATTTGTGACTGATTTTGGGCCAGTTGTCGTCGATTTCGTCGTTTATCTTTGATTCTGAATTTTGATTACACGAGGTCGTTTGTGAATCCTCGTCTTTTGTTATATTACGCATTGAACGCCACAAACCACGAACACTTGACATTCTCCTTGCACTATATTTCGTCCTAGAGTTTTTTAAAATTAAAACATTACTTTGCTAGACACCCTTGCCGGTGTGCATTAAAAAGAAAAAAAGATTTTTTTCAATGACAAATAATTTTGAGCAAAAATAATATTTTCATTACTTTATTCCAATTTATGGTATCTAACATATAGCTCCTTGGTTTTGTCAATTTCATCAATATCTTGTTTTTATATCATAGAGTTAAAAGAATAATATCCTTTTAACTCTTTCTATGATCGGATTATACGTGCAATCAAAAAAGAAAGCTATCTATCTAAAATATTACCGCCAATATCATTTTTATGCAAGTAATACGTGTTTTGTGAATCGTTCGACAATATTCAAATGCAAACTCAAATTAATGCCTTAGAGATACGCAAAAAGAACTAAAGCAACTTTAAAAACTTTTAATCTGTTGGAAGCAAAACCAAAATTTTTAAATCACTCTGTTCATACCATATCGGAGTGCCGAGGTACATTCTTTTTGTCTTAAATATCTTCTAATTTGCTCCAATCTGAAATTTCAATTAAAAAATATTTGAAATGATTTTATATATTTTTTTTCACTATTTTCAAAAATCCAAAAGCTGGCAGAAAGCAAATTTCAGGCCTTACACAATTACTTGTGAAATTTATGCAAAAAAAAACTCAAAACAGCAAATGATCAATTATCAAAAATGTGGAGTGGCATTGAAACATTGCATTTTGGTGCCACTGTTGGCCGTATCGCAAAGAGGGAAGTACCACAACTGCAATAGCAACAAACAAACAAAAAAAAATTTGTTATTGTTTGCATTTTTGTTTTTATTTTGATTATTTTAGTCCTTCTTTTCTTCTGTAATCAAATTATCAAAATCGAAATCAGTGTTCTTTTGCAAATTTCTTGCTTTTGCTTCAATGGCCAGTTCAAAGTTTTCAGGCGTGATGAACCCTTCATTATCAACAGCCAACTCGATCATAGCTAAGAGCGCGCTAATGCCAATTCCGGAGCTCTTTTCAGGGAATTTGTCACAAACGTCTTTGATACTAGGTTTGCATTTCTTGCCATATGCAGATTGTTCCATGACCGTTTCGGTTTCCTTTCTGGAGTGGACCAAGGGGATGTCCCTAACCCAATCAAACACTTTATCAATTTGGAGCGTGCGAATGGCCTCATAAGTGCACGTGGCGATAACAAAGATTTTGCGGTTCAATTCGCTGGGATTGCGACGGATGCTCGTCAAAATGGTCTGCAAGACGGGGTTGCTAAAGCGAACGCCCACTGTGTAGCCAATCAATCGTTCCAAGTCGTCAATAATGACGACCGAAGCATCGGACTTGTACGCATCATCAAATATTTTGGCGATGCGTGCGCAAACCGTGCCATCGGCAGCGCCGACATAATCATCGGCACGAATGACGCGAACAAAAGGGAAGTTGGCTTCTTTGGCCAAAAAGCAGGCAAGCGCAGATTTGCCACAAGCCAAGTCACCTTGCAGCAGCAATGACTGTCGATTCATGACATTGCTGCGCACCAAGCGAGTGACAATTTTTCTGCTTAGGTCAATAATTTCTTCGACATCGTCATTGAAGAGAATAATACCGCGCGAAAAGTTGATTTGCAAGTCGTCGTCATTCACACCAAATTCGGGCTGCACTTCTTGCAAGGCCAGTTCAAAGTACTCCTTGGAGATCTTGATGTTGCGCATTTTCTTCAAGTCGATCTTCTGCAGATTTTCGACATCGATATGCTCTTGCATTGCATAGGACACGGCGCTGCGCACGACTGCCTCGATTTCTGCACCGCTGTAGTTTTTGGTGCGCGCCGCATATTCGCTCAACGAAATGTCGTCCGCCAAAAAGCCATTTTCTCGAAGCAAGCGAGTATGAATGCGGAAGATTTGTTCCCTGCCACGTTCATCAGGGAGTCCGATTTCAATGTGCACCTCCAAGCGTCCACTGCGAAGCAAGGCCTCATCGATCAGGTCTTTACGATTGGTCATGCCAATGACAAGGATGTTGTTCAACGAGTTGACACCATCGATCATCGACAGCAACTGGTTCACCACCGTGTCATGCACGCCAGTGCCGGTATTGGTCGATCCTCGCTGCTTGCAAATGGCATCGATTTCATCAAAGATGATAATATGCAGTCCAGCCTTGTCGCCATTTTTTTGCTGGTCCTCTTGCGCGTCGCGGAACAATTCTCGAATATTCTCTTCCGACTGTCCGACAAACTTGTTCAACACTTCGGGTCCGTTCACCACCTTTGGTTCCCTTTCTGTCAACATCTTGCCAATGCTCCTCGCGATCAGCGTCTTGCCCGTTCCAGGGGGGCCGTACAGCAACATGCCTTTCACGTGCTTGACTCCCAGTTGCTTCACAATATCTGGCGGGTACAGACGACTGGCAAACGCTCTTCGGAAGATCGTTCCAAATTGCATATCCAATCCACCAATGCCCAACGACTCCGGGTCCCAATCTGGCCCAAAGGCTCGAATAGGCCCTGCCTGGACCAACACCAGATTCGGGTTGTTCGCTGTCATCAGATTGATCACTGTGTCATCGTCGATCGTCGCGTATTGCACCGATTGCATATTGGCCAGACGCACTTTCGCAGAAAGCGCTTTTTCTTCCGTCTCGTGGCTCGTCGGGTCCTTGGGCGTGTACAGGTTCACAATACGTAACGACAGCCAATATGTCGTCCCTTGCTGCGGCCAACTCACAATAAATCTTTGGTCTTTACAAAAGATCTCATCTTTCAACTTCGTCAAGATATGCGTTTCGATCTTCTCCGCCTCCACACGGGTCTCCACTTTCAACAGCGTGTCCACCACCACTGTCATCGTGTGTGCGACAGGCCGCTGCGGGTTGCTGCTCGTGCACTTCTCCACGTGCACCAACGAGCTCAGGTTTTGATGGATTGCCATGCGTTGCAACGCTGTCGTTCCCAATGCCTTTCGGTCCAATTTATCTTCACCTGTCTTCTTTGCATCCCCTTTGCTCTTTGCTTGGCCCGCGATATATGCTCTTTCAAATACACAAACACGTTTACATTACATTTTTTTTTTTTTATAAAAAAAAAAATACTAATGTTATACGTTTTTTTTTTTTTTTTTTTATGTACTGATCCCCTTTCCCCCCCCCTTTTTTTTTTTTTTTAATACACTCCAATCACGTTTTTAAGGTCTCTGGAGTAGTTGTTTTTTTTTTCCATTACCTACAACGGCCTACAACCAATTTCCCCACCCAAACAAAGTCATTCTCTGCTATGTTCAGATCCTTCATGTCTTCTGGGTGCATATAAAAGCAATTCGTGTACCAGTATTCTTGGTTCACCAAACCCGTTACCGTAAAATTACTCGTTGTCGAGGTTGTTGTTGTTGACGTCATTTTTTATGGTATAAAATTGCAAACAGCCAAATCTTCAATAGCTAAAATCACAAAATGTTTTCAAATTATTATTTTTCTTTTAAATATCGAAATTGAAAATTTTTATGTTCGACAGAAAAAAACAGCTTGCTCCCCGTTTTGGGAGAAGGGATATCCGTTGTTTCAGGGGTGCCTTTTGTGTGCCTGTTGAATAAAAAATTAAAGCAAACGATTGAAAGTTTGCTTGTTCAATTGAGTGCACTTCACGAAGAACGTTTTGCTTCGGTTATGGTTTTTATAATAGAAACCCGAAGTAGTTTTGGGATAGTTCAAAATAACTTTTTCTTTCTGTAATATACAAAAATGATGTCACCAAAAATACAATTTATAATTGCAATATTCTTGTCATGGTGTAGTTGGGCGTTTTCAAAAAATTTGCAAGTGATAATTCCAACGGATGGAATGAACATCACAAGCAGTGTAAAGTTTGCTCCAGGTACGTACTATCTGGCCCATGGCGTGAACATTGCCGCTGACAACATAGAAGTAGATCTAAACAACTGCAGTATTGTGGGAAAGGACTTTGAGAACGTTGGAATATCGATAATTGGCCACAATAACGTGAAAGTACAAAATGGTAACATCAGCAGCTATTATTATGGAGTTAAACTGGTAGATTGCAATTTTGTTTATATTATGTCAAATATCATATCAAACAATTGGTTGGATCCAAATGCATACAACACAACACCTCCATGGTTGAATATCAATGTGACACCAGATGATTTTGGCGATAGGACCAATTTGGGAGGTATATGTTTCGATTTGCGTATTATTTTTATATTGGGGTTGAATGAGATAAAACAAATACAACAGGTGGACTATGGGCACAAAATTGTAGCAATTTGTACGTAACTGGAAATGGGATGAATGGACAAGAAAATGGTATGGATTTGTTCTATGTCAATGATAGTGAGATTTTTGGAAATGATTGCAGTTACAATGTTGGCTGGGGTAAGTTATTGTACTCAATGTACTTGTTATATCGTGCAAACTGTAGATAAAACAATCGAACATATATCCTTTTGTGAAGGTATTCATTTGTACAAGTCGAGTGATAACACAATACAAAATAACGTGGCAAACAATTGCACCAGATATGGTCCTGATCCATATTATACATGCGATACTGCTGGACTATTGTTGAATTGCCAATGTCATAACAACATTGTTGTGGAAAACCAGTTTTTGTATGGCGGAGATGGTATTTTTTTTTTTGTTTGTTTATTTTTGTTTTTGTTTTGTTAGTGTAATATTACCACATACTTTTGGATTTGTTAAGGTATATTCATGAGCGGATTTCCAAGAAACTCAGAAAAATGAATGCTGTCCGTCAAATAATAATTATATTGCCAACAATGATTGCCGTTATTCCCCAAATAATGCAATTGAAAGTACTTTTGCACAAGGCAATGTGTTTGCAAACAATGTATTGAATGGAAGCAATTATGGCTTGTGGCTAGGATACAGTCACAATGGTAATGTTGTGAGTGGAAATATTATTGCAGATTGTCATACTGCAGGTGTTGCTATTGAGCATGGAAGAGACAACGTGATAACAGAAAACTTGATTATTGGAAACTCTAATGGTATTTTATTATGGACGGACATGACTGTTCATTTTCCAAGTACACAATATCAGTGCTTGGATATTCCAAATCAACAATACAGCAGTAATTATACAGTAACCAATAATCGTATTATCAACAATCAAGTTGGAATCAATTTTGTTAACACAACATATAGCAATGTTTATAATAACTTTGTATCCATTCACAATAATAATTCTATCACTGCTCAAGATTTAGAATGGAATATTGGAAATTTGTGGAATTTGCTTGAACCAGTAAACATGATTAACATTGTTGGTGGACCTTTCATTGGTGGTAACTATTGGAGTGATTACACTGGACATATGGACAACAGTGGGAATGGATTTGGAAACATTCCTTATAATAATGGATTTTTGAGTGGTGAAGGAGATCAATTGCCTTTAGTTGTGATAAGCAGTAGAAATGAGAACACAACAAATCGCATGCAAATAGAATCCGAGATAATTGAAAAATTTAATGTAAAAAATTTTCCTTGATACATAATCTTTTTTTTTTTTTTTTGATAAATGAATCAATTATTTTTAAGACAAAAAAAAAAAGTGCTTTTTTTCTTGTCGAAATGTATTGATTCTATTTACAAATATTAATACTTCGAAACAGAAAAATAGTACTATACAATCGTATTTTCAATTCTTTTTTTATCCGTTGTTCATCATCGTAGCAAAACAAGAGAATAATAGAGTTACAATGCAGTACACAAGGAAAATGAAGCAACAAAAAAGTAAAATTGTGATACTGGGTGTGTATTCACAATAGCGATTATGAAAACAAAAAAAAAGAAACGCCAAGAGTCATTTCACAGCCACACTTAACAAGTTTGCCATCTCTCTTGAACTTAATGTTGCTTTATGATAGTCTCCAAATATTTCACTGTATATTTTCCATGACTTTTCATAATATTCATATGCTGTTGCCCCAATATTCCATTTTTTATAAATGCGCTCGCAAAGTTCCAATACAAATAACCAATTACTCTTTTTCATCAACCACAGCTCTTATTTTTGCTGCATTATCATAACATTCAATTGCTCCGGAATGCTGTCCATTGCCATCAAGGGCAATTCCTAAATTGAGATAAGTCTCAAATACATCAATATGACTGGATCCAAAAGATTCCAATCTAATTTTTAAAGATTGTTCATAGCATTCAATTGCTTTGGTGTGTCGATCCATTTCTTCATAATTACATCCTAATTCGAAGTAAGAATCAGCGACATCAATGTGATTTGGACCAAATATCTCTAGTCTAATTTTTAAGGCTTTTTCATGACATTCTATCGCCTTATCATATTGTTCGCTGCAAGAATAAGCGCATCCTAAGGCATCATAACATTGTGCAATGTCGTTGTGAGCAATTCCAAGAATTTTTAATCTGATTTTCAATGAAGCTTCGTAAAAAGTAATTGCTTGATCATATTGATCGTCATCATAGCATGCCTTTCCTAAATTGTAGTATGTAAGAGCAACTTCAGAATTGTTTGGACCAAGCATTTTGGTCATTATTTGAACCGCATTTTTCATACACTCTATTCCTTTCGCTTTTTGTTCTGTATTACAATAAATCACTCCCAAGCAGGAAAGGGTACGAGCAACATCAACATGATCTAGTTCATAAATTTCGAATCTGATACCGAGGGATTTTTCATAACATTCTTTTGCTTTGTCGTATTGTGCTACTTTATCATAAACAGTTGCTAAATTATCATAAGATGAAGCAACTTCAGTGTGGTTTGGTCCAAGAACATCTAATCTAATTTTCAATGCCTTTTCATAATATTCAATTGCCTTCTTATATTGAACCTTGTAATAATATATATTTCCTAAATTGCTGTAAATTAGTGCAACATCCACATGATTCATTCCAAAAATTTTCAATCTAATTTGCAATGCTTTTTCAAAATAATCCGTTGCTTTATCACACTCACGTTTACTATTATGAGTAACACCTAAATTATAGTATGATAATGCAATATCTGCATGATTACTTTTATAAAGCTCTAATCTAATTTTCAACGCATTTCCATAACATTCAACGGCCTTGTCGTATTGCACTTTATTCAGATATGCGACACCCAAATTGTCATATGATGAAGCAATATCGTCGTGTTTCAATCCAAAAACTTCTATCCTAATTTTCAATGCCTTTTCGTGATACTCAATCGATTTGTCAAATTGATTTTTATAGTAATATATCAACCCCATATGGTAATATGAGTAAGCTACGCTAACGTGATTTTTCCAAAAATGTCAAGCGAACTTTCAATAGCTTTGCTATGACATATGAGAGCTTTATCGTATTGTCTGTGCTGAAAATATGCATACCCCAAATTATTGTTAAAATCGGCGACATAAGGATGGTTGACACCAAAGGTATGCACAGAAAGTTCTATAGATTGCTTTAGACAAGAACAATCTTTCAAAATCTTTTATTGTATAACTTTCTTTTGCTACGTCATCTAGAATTTGAAGTTTTGTGAAAATATCATAATGCAGTGCAGTATTCCATTGAATTGGAGGAACAAGACGTGCCAACTTGGGATCAATTGTTGCATCCTTTGTGACAAACAGTTCCATTGTTATATTGGCATTTCCTTTGCACTGAATTTCACAACCGACAGCGTATGCATTGCCATCAATATTTATATCATCCAATACCACCACTTTATTTTTAATAACATACAAACAATATTCACCAAATACTTGTTTGTCCGCTCGCCCACTTTTAATGAAGTTACTGAATGAAGTATCTTCATTAATTTTGTTTGTATCTTCGTGCGATATTTTATCCCATTGAGAAGTATTGCTAATAACTACGATTAATCCTTGTTCTTTTATTTTGATCATTTGTTCAACCATTTTAGCTGCTTCAACTGTTGATGTTTTCCAATTTTCATTCCAATGTTTATGATAGTTGAAAGATTTTTTAATATTTTTGGAAATTGAGATAGTGTCATTTGTTTCTTGCTTAATATCATCATTATATCGAACAATCTGTGTTGAAGATGTAATAGATCGTGGAATTAAAACAATATCAAAATTTGAATTTGAAATTGCCTGTGCAACTTGTGTATCTAGAATATGATTATTTGTCAATTTAATTACTTGATTGATAATAAATGATAAACTTTTATTCATATTCTTTTCAATTACTTGACAAAATATTTCTGTAAAATATTTTTCTTTTTTTTTTTAAATAACAATTGGTTTTTTGGAAATATTTGCATAAATATTGAAAATATCAACATCTTGATTATATCGTATTTTATTGTCATCATATTTAATTTCTTTTGTATTTTTGATTCGATTTGAAGAAGAGATATTTTGTTGATATATAAATTCAATTTTGATAAATATTTTTGGTTTTCCAATAAAATAATCTGTTTTTGTTATAATATCTTCTTGAATATCTTGAAAAGATTTTTTCTTTTCATCACTTGTGATTATAATATCTTCATTATTTCCATATCCACACCAAACAAATATTAATCCATCATATGATTTATTATTTGTATTATCATTTAAATTTAAAACATATTTTAAAATAAACTTATTCAAATCATTCAAAGTAAGTGATTCAGTACTTATATTTTGTAAATTAAAGGTATTAAATACTTGATAACCAAATTTTTCTTTAAAAAGTTTTTGTAATAGAATCAGATCATTTTTGACATTTTGCAAATATGCCATTTTTTTGTATTTTATTGCTCCTGCCAATAACACCAAGGGATTCTTCATTTCATTCGAAGATAGTGATAATGGTGATGGCGAAGGTGATAACAATGACGACGTTAATGGTGATGCTAGTGGTGATGCTAATGGTGCTGTTATTTCTTTTTTTTCCTTCACATCTTTCTTCTTTGTGGACTCTATCCAATATTTTAGTTCAATTTATTTTGCAAGACGTTAATCGCAACGTCTGTGCACTCTTGAAATAAAAGAAATAACTTGGCTGAAATTCAGCAAAGAAAAGAAGGCGGCCATCTTTAACAAGTCTTCTAAGATGCTGGTTTGTTGCAATATCAAATCCGTCTGCGTCAGTAACTTTTATCAATGTATTACCCCGTTGTTCACTTTTGCTCACTTCTATTATTTGTTCTTTCAAACCTGTAACCGTCAAATTCGTTAAGTTCAGTCTATATTTTTTTGACCCAATTGTCACAATGGCTTTAGAAGACATTTGATGTTGGGATCGATACTTAAAAAAAAAAAGGTGATTTTTTTTGGAAATGGGAAAGAGTTTTTTGTCTTGTGCAAATTTTTACGCCATCTCCTTCTCAAGTCATGAGAGACAAAAAGTTACTGCAACCCCTTAGACACGCTAAATATTAAAAAGAACTTGTACTGAAGATATGTATAAGTATTCAAGCAATTCTAAATTGCTTGGTCTCCCAGTAATGGTAATCAAAGTGATCGTTTTAGGTGATTGTGTGGAAGAATAGCAGATGTGTTGTGACTTTTGGAACAACTTTGCGTAACAGTTGTAGTTTTGGTATTAGGATAGTGCTGTTAGTGTATGTCTCATACAAATAAAGTATGAATCATTGCTTTTTTTATAATTTCTCTTTTTGGTTTCGTATTGCTTTATGTATTCTTCCAACATCATCTCTGTGTCGAAGAGATCATTGTTTCTGTATTAGTGAGAGAAGATAGCTAAAGCTTTCTTTTGAAGAAACGTTTGATTAACCTTAGACAAAAATCTAATAGAGACAAAGTGTTGTTGTCTGATTGACAAACGTGAGAACTAAACTCGGGTCAAGCAAGAGCTAGTTTTTGAACGCATTTATTTCGATAGAAAAAAAATTATTTTTAACTGAATTATGATTATGATATTACAGCCCAACAATATACCCATTATGCGAAATAAGATAATATCAAAAATGAAATTGTCTGGTAGCTCAAAGTAGAGCATGCATCTGTCACTAGATGTGATGTTTGAAACGTTTGCCACGGATGTGGTGTTTGTGTGTGTTTGAAGCATTACGCTACTTGGTTTTTACCGAGATATATATCTGGAACAAGTTTCCAGAATATTAAGGACTGCATTAGTTACCCACAAGTTGTGCTGCCCTTAATAGTAATATACTTCACCGAAAACTCAGGCAGTTCGCATAGATGTGAGTGCGAGTCTCACCCAGACTAATACAATATTTTTTTTTTAATTATATAACACGAAAGAAAATTATTTCATACTTTCTCTAAAGTGATTGCAATCTAAAAGTGAAAATTCAATTAAATATCTTTTCATTACTTCTGATTATAATATCTTCATTATTTCCATATCCACACCAAACAAATATTAATCCATCATATGATTTTTTATTTGTATTATCATTTAAATTATTCAAAGTAAGTGATTACGTAGTCATGTTTTGTGAATTTTGTCATAAGGAAGAAGACGTCACTGTCAAAAATTTTGCTGTAATTTTAGTTGTTTCCAGGTTCTTATTTTTCTTGTGCATATATTTTGAAAAAAATTATGTAAATTCAAAAGAGAAAAATGTTGCATATCTTATATGAAATGGAGGTTCACAGCCACAGTCTTATGAAACAACTATCTATCAATATTTGAACTCCTTTAAAAGTTACTCAGCTGAGAAGAAAAAAGGACAACACCTTTCCTCCATTATTTGGATGGCTTGTAATGGATACTAACATCACTAACGGAGCTGTTTCCTGACGCTCCCGGGCACACTTCTTCATAAATTCCAGTGAAAAGAGTTCCCAAATTATTTTTGTTGTGAAACACATCACAAGATTGCTTTTTGCCGTTGATGATAAATCGGAATTTGTCTCCATTTTGAATCGCGGTGGGAGTGTTCACTGTTCGACTGCCGCCCAAAGTATACACACTTATGCTTGTGGATCCCAACCCCACTCCAAGACTATAATCAGTGCCGCTGCCCATGAAGTAATCCCTGTCCGTGTTTCGATTCGACAACAAGTACGGCCAGTGGTATCATCCCCCTCTCCCTTTCTTCATCAAAACAACACCCAACAAAAATGTATCAAACATACCAATTCGTGGTAAAAGTAGTTGGAGGTGACTTGGTGAACCCAATCCACGAGTAATTGCTGACACTATTTTTTGTTTATTTTCCACCACAATTAAACAACAGCAATTGTTTTTGCTATTTTTGTCGCGAAAAAAAAAAAACTGAACGTGTGCAAGGTAAATTCGAATGCAAATTTTTCATGTTCTTTCAATCGAATCGAGTAATTTGCAACAGCTCTCGATTGTTTTGCAGGGAATTTGGCACGATGTTTGCTTGCAAAGACAATGTCAGTGCCATGGCGTTTTTTGTTCCAATACAATTCTAGCATTACATATGACATACACAACATATATTATATATATTATATATATTATATATAATACATATGTCAACCAACCCATCCTTTCAAATGAAACCAACAAAACTGAGTTGCTTTGTCGTGACAGGCACAATGTCGGAATATGGACCCCAACCGCTTTGGTTTTGAGCACGAATGCGGATGTAATATTTGGTTTTGCAGTTGAGCTTTTTGATTGTGTATGAGTTGTCTTTGTCCACTTTAATTTTTTTAGCTTTCCATTTGAACTTGTCCGGATCGATGCCGAGCGGGTCATCCGACTTTTCGTCTCTGCTCTCAGTGTCGCTTCCACTGTCGCTCTCGCTTTCGCTGTCACTTTCGCTGTCCGACTCGTCACTGTCGTCCGAGTCGTCTTTTTTCCGTTTTGATTTCTTCGAGCTCTTCTTGCTCTTGCTCTTACTTTTCGCGTTCGCATAGCACAATTCGTACGCTTCGATTATCGCCTTGCTCGCTTCGTCTTTCCATTCCACCTTTTCGCACGCACGCGCGCGCGCGCAATTTATATCGCGCAAATTCGGTTCACGTTACGTTCCCCCCCCCGCGCCCCCATTAGAACAAACAAAAACAAAATGAAAGAGCTAATCACAAGTACAAGTATAAAGTATAAGCACAAATATACCTCAATTGATTCAAAAGTGATCTCCACCACTTTGATTTTAGGAGGAGGAGGCACATCACATCCGTGCACGAGAAATGAATCCAAAAACTGTCTCATTCAAAACAAACCAAAAAAGCATTTTTTTTAAAAATTATTATTTGTCCATGCATTTATTCCATAAAGAATAATAAAGAGTGTTGTGTCAAGAGAAGCGTATGTATACACATATACATATATGTATATATATATATGTATATATGTATATATGTGCAAAACTTCAGTGAACAAGTTTCCATTACAAATCATTTTGATATCGGGTTGAGTGACCAAATCCATCTCCATGTCTTTGGAAACAATGCCACGGATCTCTCTGCCGATATACAAGCTTCGAGAGCCGCTATCCAAGCTTGGGTTCGCCAGTCGTTCTTCACAACTTTCTTTCACCTATGTAGTGTTTTTTTTTTTTTTTTTTTTTTTTTTTTTTTTTTTTTTT
>ASPP01014167.1:0-16332 GCA_000512085.1 Reticulomyxa filosa
ATGGTCATAAAAAAAAAAAAAAAAAAAAAAAATACTTTTGAGGGAAAAATAAAGTGTGATTGTTAATTGAATAGGTCGGAATTATTTTGTGCTATGAAGTTTTTTTTTTCTTAACACATTGGATTGCTCATTTCCCTTCTTTGTATGGCCACATTCATAAAATTCACCATGAATGGAAGGCGCCTATTGGAATGGCCGCTATTTATTGTCACTGGTTAGAACATATTGTGTGTAATTTGTTTCCATTGATTATGGGTCCTCTTATTTTGGGCTGCCATGCAGTGACATTATGGGCATGGATCATCTTCGGTTTATTTTCCACAGTTTCTCATCACAGTGGCTATCACTTTCCTTGGATGTTGTCTTCTGAATATCACGATTATCATCACTTGGTATTCAACCAGAACTTTGGTGTGCTTGGCATAATGGATCATTTGTTTGGCACAACATCAAAGTTTCAGGAATCGTATCAATATCAATTGCATAAAACTTTCTTAACTCCTGATTATTTTGAGATAAAAAATCAATTGATTGCAACACGTGGAAAAACCAAAAATGAATAGTGCGTATTTTGCTTTATTATGTTTGTATGTCTTGTTTTTCTTTAAGCATGTTTTAATTAAAGTGGCCCGATACAAGCTAAAAATGTCCTGGCAACTCCGGTAAAAAAAACAGTTCTGATATGATAATTGCAAATGTTATCTATATTCAAATATTTTTCAATAAGGTCAAATTATAAAATCTTTCTTACTTTATTTATTACAATGAAGGACTATCATTCTAGTTATCGTCATTAGTGTTAGTGACATTTAAATTTTGTTTTGCATTGAAAAAAAAAGAACATACAATCAAAATAATACAATTATCATTGAAAATAATGTTGATTATGATTATTGTATTACAAGTCCCTACTATAAATACTTGAACGTAAATGGAACTGAGGAATCACCAGTAGGCTAAACTTTCTTCACAACTTACTTCTTTCTCCTTTGTCTCTTTCCTTTCTTATCAATTTACGTTTTACTTATTTAATTTAATTTCGTTTCACGGAATTTACACTTTCTTTAAGTAGCAAACCTCTCGTATTACAGTTAGTGTGGACTGTTAAAAGCAGAAGTCCCACATTATCAAGGAGTGCATGCAGTGATTTGTAGAATCAACAATAATTTGCTATTTATCACTTACAATAGAATACAAAGTAAAATGAAACATAGAACGTCACATTATAGAGATGATTGATTTTCTACATGAAAAAACAACATTCATACATAATTTTTTAAAAATGTATCAAATAGTATACTTTTTAAATATCATTTTGGTTTTTTATTAGTCTTTCATAATTATTTTAATATTTTGTCCTTTTTTTTTTTTTTTAGCTCAGTATAGTTCAATATTTGAGTTTTTATTTTTTTTAAAAATAGCCAAATGAAATGATAATTTTAACAAATGACGTGCTATTTAGCTGTTGATTCAGTGTTGGAGCTTGCTCAAAGTTGTAAAAAAAGTTAGTGTTATCATGAGTGCGTAAATGGAAGATTACGTTCATCATAAAAACATCAAAAATTAGTAGTTGAAGCATAATCTTGTGGTCTTGCTTTGTAGTGTTATGATCTGTTTATGCATGTAACATTAATTAATGTGTAAATGCAGATATTTACAATGAAGTTCTAGTTGATGAAATGCTAATAAAGCATTAATTGTAGTTTAGAATATAATGAAGATTGTATATTTCAGCAAAATAATGCCACTAGCCACACAGCAATTACAGTAAAAAATAGTTTGAGCAAAATGTTATCAGCGTATTTGATTTCAATCTAAATTCAACAAATTTGAACTCAATCGAAAAAATGTGGTGGATATTAAAAACAAAAATATACAAAATGGACTATTTATGTCAAAAGAAGAACTTTTAGAAACAATTTGAATTAGAATATGAAAAAATTGACAAATGGACATGCACAAAATTAATAAAATCAATGCTGGCGAATACAAACATTATACAAGGCAAAAGGTGATTTAACAAAATGGTAATTTTCAATAAAAAAATTTTACCACAAAAAAAATCAGTTCTAATGCTTTTGAATAACTTAACTTGTTTGGCATTGTATAAAAAAGTCAAAAAAATCAATGATGAGTGTAGACAAAGTAAATAGTAGTCAAAAACAATCATGCCTTTACAATGCACAAACTTTGAAAATAACATTAAATTCTACAAAAATTGAGTTTTCTAAAAAATTACAACGTAGAAACTAATCTTTTTTTTTATAAATATCTACGTATTGAGAATTTTCTGAAAATGCTTAAAAAAAAGTTGGCAAGTTCATAGCTACGACATATACTCTATTGTCAACTTTTTATCGAAAATTTTCAAAAATCAATAAAATATTCAAATTTTTTAAACAATTAGTAAAGATTTAACAAAAAACCCGAATAATATTTAAAAAGTACACTATTTGTATATATTTTTTTAAAAATAATTCTGAATGTTGTTTTTTCGTGGATGATTTGAAAAAAATTTTGAAGTGATTGACAAATAATAAATAATGAATAGTCAAAAAATGAAATAAAATTAATTATTTAATATTTGATAAAATTATTATGAAATATACTAGATAAATAAATTTTGAAGACATAGTTAAAATATATGTTAATCATGCTATATATTTTTTATTTCATATTCAATAAATATGCTGTTAAAGTTTTTTATAACTGATTTTTTCTCGAATATGTTAATATTTATGACTTTTTGTAAAGTTACTAAAAAAAATTAACATCTAATTGTATTCTTCTTATCACTTGTGATAACGTATGTTCTTTTTTGTAAGTTTTTCATTTTTTAAAAATCTGTATAATTTGTTTCGGTCTAAAAACTTTGAGTTGTTAGTCTCATTTTCATTAGAAGTGACAGTGCTTTTTTTTCCCATCAATTTTTCACCTCTATCAGAAATTAATATAGAACTAAGCTGCTTCTGTCGATTTGTTATATTCATCATACAACACTAATACGGTCAGTTCTCTTTTTTTGAGTTCACATTTTATAAAAAATTAGAAAAGACATTGTTATAGTTCCGATGGTAATGTATATACTCTTTTTTTTTTCTTTTTCTTTTTTTCGCAAATGTTATTGTTGTGTCGATAGAGCACCCAGGAGCAAGGGCAAAGCAACGAGTCGAAGACCGAAAAACAAGAAAGTAAGTACACGGATTGTTACAAGCAGGGAAAGGCGTCTCTCAAGGATGTTGATCCCGAGATCTTTGAATTGATCAAAGAGGAAGAGAAACGACAAAGATGTGGTTTGGAATTGATTGCTTCGGAAGTTACTTTTTTTTCTGTTTAAAAGGAATAAAAGATGAATTTTTGTGTGTATGCTGGGAATGAATTAAAAAAAAAAAGATTTTACATCACGCGCAGTGATGGACGCGGTAGGTTCCTGCTTGACAAACAAGTATTCAGAAGGTTTGCCTAAGCAAAGGTATTACGGAGGAAATCAGGTGATTGACAAATTGGAAGTGTTGTGTCAAGAGCGAGCATTGAAAGTGTTTAACTTGGACCCAAAGGAATGGGCTGTGAACGTACAACCCTACAGCGGCAGCACTGCCAACTTTGCGGCAATGAACGGTTTGTTAAACGTGGGAGACCGATTTATGGGATTGCATCTTCCTGACGGTGGCCACCTATCTCATGGTTTCTATCGCCCGGAAAAGGCCGTCAACATTAGTGCCAAATATTTCACGTCCTTACCGTACTACGTTACGTTTTATTATTTTTTTGCACGAACGCATTTTCGGAAAATTTTTTCCCTTTTTTTTTTTTGTAATAAATTAAAAAATTTCAGATTGATCCCAGTACTGGCTACATTGACTATGATGACTTGGAAAAGCAAGCGTTGCGATTTTGCCCCAAGCTGATAATTGGTGGTTCTTCGGCGTACCCTCGAGACTGGGATTACAAGCGATTGCGCGAAATTGCAGACAAAACCAAGGCCATATTGCTGATCGACATGGCCCATTTCAGTGGCCTGGTGGCAGCCAAAATCATCAATAACCCATTCGAGTTTGCTGATGTTGTCACCACGACCACCCATGTTACAATTTTTTAAAAAAAATAAATAAACGAAATAAATTTTGTAAATCTTTTTATTGATCGTTTTTTTTAAAAAAAAAATTCCATTTCCTTAGAAATCATTGCGTGCAACTCGCGCCGCGTTGATATTTTGCCGCACCAAATATGCCAAAGACATAAACTACTCGGTGTTCCCGGGCACGCAAGGAGGACCCCACAATCATGCCATTGCCGGTATCGCGGTTGCCTTACGCGAAGCTTTGGCCCCTGAATTTACAGAGTATGCGAAACAAATTGTTCTCAACTGTCGAACCTTAGCAAACGAATTGAAAACCATGGGCCATAAGATTGCCACTGGCGGCACGGATACCCACTTGCTCTTGTGGGATTTGCGTCCTCATGTTATGTGTTTGATGGGACCCAAGAAAAACATTTTAAAAAGTAAAAAAAACTGCGAACAATATTATAGTGCCGAATGAAACCATCATTTTGCACAAAATAATGCTCACCTCTAACTTTTTTTATGATGTTTGTATGTATTTTTATATGTGTAGGGGTTGACTGGTGCCAAAGTTGAATACGTTTGTGATTTGACTGCAATTACTATTAACAAGAACACGGTACATGGCGATAAATCGGCTTTGAACCCCGGTGGTGTGCGTGTAGGCACTCCTGCTTTGACTTCCCGTGGTTTCAAAGAAGAAGTTTTGAGACTACCTTTTTATATTATTACATTGTCATGTATGTATTGTGTGGTGAAATGATACTTTTTCCAGGATTTCAAGGTTGTTGCAAAATTGTTGGACGAGGTTTGCCAACTCTCTATTGCCATCCAACAAGAAGCTGGATCAACGAAACATTCAGACTTTACTGCAATCGCAGATAAAAGCGAGAAGGTGAAGGATCTGAAACGTAGAGTGGAAGAGTTTGCAGAAAAATTCCCAATTCCTGGACGAATCTTGGAGTGAATGACTTAACGTCAAAAGGAAGCAAAGCAAATGATTAGGCTAATTCCATCTGCTTCCTGCATGTGTGTCGATTTTTACCCTATTTCTTGGGACGATTTTGTGTTAATTTCCAAAAGTTAGTGCTTGTGGAGTGAAAAGTTTGTTGTAAGCAGTGTATTCTTTGGTCGAATTTTTTGTCTGCACTAACAATAATTATTGCACGACTTTGCAGCGTGCTTGTTGTTCTAATTAATTAGCTCGTTCAAAAACACATGGTTCCTATGAGAAATAAAAGTAAACCTTTCATTGTATACTTTTGCTATTGTACTGTTTCTCGTAGATTATCAAGCACTTAGCCAACAAATAAATATGTTTTGTTACATTCACTACGTTCAAGGGTTGCGTTTTTTTCTAAAATTCGAGGGAAAATGGAAACTGATAAGGATTCTGACGACATGGAAGACGCTAAAATTCCTGAAGATAACGAATCAACACTTAATGTTCAAAATAAAATTGAAATTGATAACTTTGAAGGTAATAGACAAAAAAGAAAAAAGAAAAAAAAAGCACAACAGCCTGTTGTCGAACCAAACTATGAGCTCGAAGTAAAGCCTGAAATTTCGGAAGAAAGAAGAAAAGAACTTTCTTTTGCAGAATTTCGCTCGTGTGGGCAGTATCTCAAAATGCCAAGGGAACTACAAGAACTATTTCTGCTTGATAAAGGATTTAAAGCAACATTTACTGTTTATGATGATAAAGGAAAGCCACTGACAGTTAATTTCTACTTGTAAGAGGAGAGAGAAAGAATAAAAACGAAAGTGATGCAAAAACAATTACATTATGTCTGTTGTCGTCGTTAAACTTGGTACGTGTCCAACGGATTTTAATGACAAGCGTAGGCGTCAGCATTGAAGAGGGAAGTGAAATCATGGGCACGCTCAAAAAATCGAATCAAACAAATTATAGAACGAAAACAAATAAAGCAAGAAGAGAAACCGGAAAAAGAACAACCTGAGAAGAAAGAGAAAAAGAAAATGTTAGCAGCAATAGCCAGTCTGAATGAAAGAAGCAACACAACTGCATCAACGACGACGTCAGAACGAAAGAGATCGCGAGCAGCGATGGACAGTATAAATGTAGAGGACGACTCTTTGCCAATTGCGAAACGACAAAGACGGGCCGACTATCCCAACTTGCGTACTGCCAACGACGAAATTAAGCACATTTCAACGATGCCAAATGACGACGACAATGACAACGACAGGGGCAGCGGCAGTGAGGACTCGTCTAATAGTAACAAGCTAGTCCGATTGCATGGATTCGATCTGCGCGAATTAGTTCGCAAAAAACTTGAAGATTTTGGATCGACTGTACCACGAGTTGTTTTGGATTGTAGATATGACAAAGAGATGGACGAAGAAGTTTAATTTTTTTTTTTTTTAATGAAAGAAATTTCAAAAAAATTTCTTTTTTTTTTATACGCATGCACATTTTGGTGTGTAATGAATAATTTGATTGTAAATTAAATAGCATACCCGAAAAATACACGGGCAAATAACTCAATTGTATGGGACAAATATGCACGCACCAATACCTCTTCGACTAATCATGACGTCATTCTCGGACAGGTTAAAAGAATGGACGGAGAAAATCAAAGGTTCGGAAACGTGGCTGATAGATAGATACGAACAAAATTTGGATGAATTATTTGGCCCGCACTCCGAAGAACACAGCAAGGTCATCTATTTGTCGGCGGACAGTGAAGTTGAAATGACAACCATGGAAGCTGATAAAATCTATGTCATTGGCGCTTTAATAGACCACAACAAATTCAAAGGCATCTCCAAACAAGTAGCCAAAGATATGCAATGGAATACTGCCAAACTACCTATTCTCAATTACATGCACCGCAGACAGGGTACCGGAAATAGTATTGTCCTTACTGTTAACCAAGGTCTTAATATATATGTATATCATATTGTGTGATATGATATATTAATACACATGTATATTTTTATGTCAGAAGAAAATTGATCGTATGAACGTTGAAAGCAAGTTTAAAAACAATACTATATTTAGTGGCTACTATTTTAATGGCATATTGGAATTGGAAAGACTGGAGGAAAGCCTTGTACTTTGGAGTTCCAAAACGAAAAAACTTTGAGCTAATAGAACCACTCACTCCGGAAGAAATGGAACAACTAAAATTTGATGCCCATTTAGTATTACGTCCGCGAAAAAAAAGGAACAAAAGGACAAAAGTGGAACTTCAAACAATGAGGAAATCCAAATGAAACAAGACATACAAGACAATCAAGAACAATAGTGCTTTTTTCTCCCTTCTCTATTTCAAAAATCTCTAAACTGATCAAGTTTATTTTGCCGATCACTCGTGTTTATGCAATTGGCTGAACTGGTCACCGTTGTTTGTTCGAATTGTTTTAATCCATTACCTGCTCCAGTAAAAAAAAATTTGATGTGAAATTTTGCGCTGTTTTTAATTGAATTTAATTAACACAAGAAAATAATATAATAACCTAAACTGAAACGTTGACTTAAGACATGTTTAATTACAATTTTTTTAAATTTGGATCCTGAGATCAAAATAAAAACTAAAAATATTCCAAAGACCTTTTTTTTTTAGCTATTTTATGAATTATGAAGGCATTAAACAAGAAAAAATTGAGCTTATTGTAAACCACGTGAAGGTGTCAATTTAAAAGCAAATTAAATTTCAAACACCTCACAAATATTCTTTCGTTTTGTATCAATAAACATGGCCGTCCTTTCACAAAGTGCAAAAAATAGGGAAAGAGAACGCAAAGAAAACAAGAACAAAATAAAGCAAATTACCTCCACAGCGAAGCCCAGATATCTTCATTCATGTCTCCAAGAGAACTCATGATATGGTCAGCAATTACAAATTTTGGGCTGTGGTCAGGAAAAGTTTCAGGCACTGCAATGCACTTCATGCAAGCAGATTTTGCGCTGAGTGTTCCAGCTAAACTGTCTTCCAATACCAGAATGTGAGAAGGACGAGAAACACCTAGTTTTTTCATACACTCCAAATACACCATTGGGTGGGGTTTTCCATATCTATTGTAATTCATTGTGGCATAGAGTTCAATCAATCTCTTAACATAGGCTTTCTTTTTTGTCAGATACACGAAAACCATCCTCATTTAACTCCATGTGTTCAGCACTACACAATATTTGAAATCGATCTTTTACTATGGGTTTTAGCTTTTCAATGACAGTATTGATTAATCGTAAACTACTGCTCGATCCGATCGCATACTTTACATTTTTGGAATCTTTTTTTTTAATTATCTCTTTTGTCCCTCCTCTTTTTCCTCTTTTCCTCTCTTATCAACAAACTTACCAAAAAATTCTAAAATTTCTTTCAACCTTTTTTGGCTTGCCCCTTTTTTTTAACCAGATTAATGACAGTGCCCACAATCATATCTGTCAATTGTTCCTGGGTCAAACCTACACGGTCTTCGTCCCAAGGCTTTTCATGATATCTCATTTTTACAATGTCATCTATTCTTATGCCAACTGTGCGTCTACATTCCTCTTCTGTCAATTTTATTCCCACTTTTGCAAAGCATTCAATCTCAGCCTCGAACCATAATGGCTCGCTGTCAATCATCAACCCGTCCATATCAAATATCACTGCTTCGTACGAGCGTTGTTGCTCTTTTCTTTCTTCCTTGCTTGTTTGTGATTCCTTTTCGATTGATTTTGGTGATAAGTCTGCGTCGACTGTAGACATGTTGGATATTGCTGATGATCGAAGTAAAAAGTTCAAAAAGGGGGAGAGCCTTAAACTTGAGTTTACTGAGTTTTTGGTTTGAAAAAGAAAAATCAAATTTTTGAATTAAATAAGTGGATAAAGTTAACCGCACAAAAAAAAATACAATCAAATATTGCAAAAAAAAAAAGAAGTTTTTTTGGAAGTGGTTGAAGAAATTTGGAGGGAAGAGTAAAAAAAATATATGTACATCAAAATTTTACGTTTGTTGCGCTTGTGTAACCTCAGGGAGAGGTTGAGTTAATTCAAGAATAGGCGTTTCATGGTCTTGATCAGAAGGTGCAAAGGAATCGGAATAACTTTCTTCGTCGCTTTCTACTTCCTCTTCATCGGAAGAAGCGTGCATAGGGCTCTGTTGATCAGGCTGTTTTTCATGACCACTTTCTTCACCAGAATCAGATATCGTTTGGCCAGCTGGCAATGCCTCAATTTCCGTAACGACATCCTCAAAGTGAATCTTGTGTTTGGAAGACGAAGAAGAAGAAGAAGAAGGAACGTTACGACCTGGTGAGTTCTGTGACCCGTATTGTGGTACATGACAAGCAAAATGGAAAAAGACAAACAAATACACTTTAAGAACAAGTTTGGAGTTGATGAAAAAAAACACCTGATTGTTATCCAAAGGCATGATGTGCACAGCAAAGGGACTTGACTTGCGAGGAAAGGACAATTGGGCTTGACTTGGGGATCGACGAGACGAGCAGGGACGAGAAGGAACAGTAGGAGCTTTCTCGTCGTTATCGCTCTCCCTTTCCGTGGCAGGCTGAGAACAGAGTTGAAAATAAGAGGCACTATGATAAATACTGCGTGCACTGGCATTCGTGTTGGGCCGGCTTCTAGTGGGACTGGCCATTTTCTTATTATTCACATTGTCAAGGGACAGAGTTGGAATTGAAATACTTACATTGGGTTCCACATTTTCAACCGTGTCCCCCGTTGCTTTAATTATCGACACAATATGATTGTCCGACATTGGAGACATTGTTACAGCGTTATTATTATTATTATTATTATTATTATTACAATTGCTTTTGGTAGTGACAGTTGGTGCATTGGACGAATCAATAAATACCGAATCACAATCGAGCAATATGGACGTTGACGTATACTTGCAATAATCGGGTTCATTTTGGATGAACCGCAGAGATTTATCACGTGATTGCACATTCTCATCTTCGGCAGCTTGTACAAACTCGGTAGCGTTGGATATGCTAATGTTGACGTTTGTGTCCACATTCGTGTTGCAGAGTGGCGCTTTATCCGAAAAAAAAGTGGACGTATTCGCCGACATTTCAAAGGCCCTTTGGTTCGCCAATGAATTGGATTTTGGCGTCGCGAAATACTGATCCAGCGCCATGTTTGGCGAGTGCAAAATCCTTGTGGACACCATGTGATGGGATGAAGTACTTTGGACATATGTGTGAAATGGGTAAGGATATCCACATAAGTTGCCATTATCAATGACATTACCGTTGTCATTGCTATTGTTATTGCTATTGCCATTGTTGGAAGCGTTCCATTGATTGTGCTGTGACAGTGATATTTGTTGCGCCAACTCTTTTTGCATTGCGAGCAATTGTTGCAGCGTTTGTTCTTGTTGTGTTTTTTGTTCAACCATTTGACTACGTAATCTTCACATTTTTTGTTGGAATTTTCTGTAGATTTTTCTACCTTCATCCCCTTACATATCTTACACAACCCTCTCCTCCTCCTCTTTTCCTACTCACTTTCTTACCTTTGGATTTCATTTTCTTGTTGTTCAAATTTCGCACACCACATATCTCTTTCCTTTTCAAAATGCGCCTTCAAAAGTCGAATTACCTCGTCTTTCTCAATTGTTTTATGTGTTTCAAAAAAAAAAAAAAAGTATATAATTGAGTATACGTATGTGCAAAAAAAAAAAAAAAAACAACAACAAAACTTTGATCATGGTTATGAGCAGGTGAATTTGCTTCAATGGAAGATTGCGAGGCACCACGACGGAAATGGTGTTTGTCAGAAGGTTCATTGAAATTATACGCGTCGCTTCTCCCTGATGCATTTACGTTTTGAATTGCAGGGCTGTTTTCTTTGTTTGCTTTCAAATTGTTACTGTGTCTCGAAATTGGTCGTTTATGGGCAGAGAGAAACGCTTTTGGAGACTCGACAAAGAGGTGATGAGATGGGCCTACTATCTGTGACTGCTCTCTCTTGGCAGAGTGACTACCTGTATCGAGTTTAAAATTTGCTGACGCACCAAATTCTGTTTCTCTCGCCACTGTTGCTGTTGCATTTTTTGTGTTTCTATTTCCTTGTGTTTGTAAATCTTCTTCCGGTGGTGGTGGGGTTGTCCAAGGAAAAGTGCTTTTTTGATTTTGATGTGAGCGTTTGGGACGATAAACTTGATCTGCTTCTCTAAGGATTTCTTGTTCATTTTTGTTATGCAACTCGTTTGTTTCCTTTTGTATACGTTGTTCTTCTTTCATCTCTTCATCCATTTGCAGTTTTTTTCGTTGCTCCTCCAGTCTCTTCTTTTCTTCAATTTGTCGTTCCAACTCGCTACGGTACTCCAAATACTCTCGCTGCTTTGCTTTCACTTGCTCTACTAAACACTGGCTTTTTTCTTCCATGTTCGCCTTTAATAATTTTTTTTTTTTAATTTCTTTATTTGCTTGCTTTGTAAAATGTTGCAAAAAGGATGCAATTTTTGTTGTTATTGTTTATACGTGTGTCTGTTCGAGTGCGAATGCAGCTTGCCGTTGCTGCAAGGAGTGCTGAATTGCAGGCTCCACACTGTCTTCTTCACTTGATTTGTAATCAAAAGGGTTTACGACATTTGCTATCTTGTCTCGCATGTGTGCTTGTAGTGCTGTGGGTGAGGAACCTGCAGATAACGGGTCGAGTTCTCGGAACGTGGCGGGATTCCGGTTGTTATCTTTTCTTGGTGCAAACATATTTAGAATGTGTACAAAATTTCGTTTCATTCTTTTTTTTTTTAATCTTGTTTAAATGAAGAAAATTTTTTTAATACTGATGGGGTGCTTCAGCACTGTAGACAAGTTTGCTACCACTGTTCCTCTGCGATCAACTATTGGATCACCTCCACCTCCTCGGCGCTTTGGCTCTCCAAAGATGTCAAAGTTGTCATTCTCAGGCTTTCGCCAAGCGGAAGAATGCTTTTTCATCGTTCCGGAGGCAGCAAAAAAAAAATGTTTCCTAAAGTTTAATTTAAACTCTTGTCCGTTTGCAAGTCTTTCTTTTCAACTGATTTGCATCAGCATAAAAAATGTGAGTGTATAACAGAAAAGCACGTTTAAGTCTTGTTTTTGAAGCAATATTTTTAATTGCGAGTATCATTAAGAAAAGGCTCCATTTTGTTTTTTTTCCTCATGAAATTCAACGATTCAACCATGCAAATGATAAACATTTGAAGTTGCATACGTTCAAAGACTACAAAAAAAAGTTTGTGGTAAAGAAACAAATTCAATTCGGCGAAACCTAATTTTTGATGTTAAGAAGGACTAAGTCGTTAAAAAAAGCAAAACTTTCTTGTGGCGATGTCGTTTGGGAAAAAAACGAATATAACTAAAAAAGCAGCTTGTAAAAATGTTTTCTTCTTCGAGGACAAAACAGGATCGGTTTGTTGAGTGATAAGTCGGTTGTTTGTTTGTTTTTGGGCACCCTTTGATTTAAATGTACACTCTTGACAAACCGCTTCCATAGAGAAAAAAAAAAAAGTCAAAACAATTAAAGATTTAGTGGACCAAATTGAAAAACACTTCATTCTTCAATTGAATATCTCTGAGCCACCACATTTTCCAAGCAGTGGCTCGCAAGTACAAAAGATAATGAGAGCTCTCTTTCCATCGATGAACGGAGAGCCTAACTGGTTTCAAATGGTCTTTCCAATGCGACCACTCAAATGCCGTACTAGTCATTGCCGATAAAAATTTGTTATCTTTTTTATCTTTGGCAGATTTTTTGGCATTTGCAAGAGTGGAACCATTGCTATTTCCATCCAATTGATTTGCATCCAGATTGTTGTCATTGATATTGGTGCCATTGGCATTTGCAAGTGTAGTCGCGTTTGCATGTGCGTGTGCATGTGCATTGGTATTGATATTGGCATTCGCATTTGCAATGGAGACGATATTAGAATTGTCGTTTTGGTGTTGTTTATCGTCATTGTTATCGTCCTCGGTTGTTCCGATGGCTAGATTGCGAATATCTTTGGCATCGATTTTGGGGAAATATAACAGAATGTTCCTGGAACGTATCCAGGGTTCGGCGATAATTAGAAACTCTTTCAAAAGTTCCTCTTTCAATAAGAAGTCGACAAACACAATACGTTTCAAATTGGGTAAAATTTCGTTTAACTCCGCCAAAGTTTTGTTGGTCGTTTTGATTTGATCCAACAAGGGGTTATAAATCAAATGTTTTTTATCCTGCCCATCATGTTCCACATCTTTCCAGTCCTCCGTCGTCCTCGTCTCGCTTTTTTCTATATTTTTCGCGGGCTGTTCCACTCCATTTTGAAACAATGGCAGTAGCATCTTCAGCGTGCGAAAGTCTATTATCAGCTATTTGTCGGTTTATTATTTTTCCTTGCAATCTTATGTTATATATATATGTATATACATGTATATATATATATATGTTACTGAACTTCGACTAATTTGATACAATTGGAGAAATCAATACAATCAACACAATCCTTTGTTTTTTCATTGTATTCGGCGATTTCGGATTGAGACAACCCTCGCGTTTCGCTTTGGTTGTGATTTGGGTTGGCACTGACAAAATCGGGGTCCTTCACGCTGCAGCGGAACAGCTCCAAATACTTGGGCAGCGCCAAGGGGTGCTTACGATCCCATTTCACATCGAACAGCCGCAGCATCACCAACTCCTCGTTCATCGCGTTCAATCTCTCTTGCAGCCATTGGTGTCTCCACGAGCCTTTTACGGATTCCAATGACAAGACTTTCAAACGAGGATAGTTTTGGCGAATGTCGTGATGCTTTTGCATGCACATGCGCACATGCATATCAACGAATGAAAAGAATAAATAAAATAAAATAAAACAAATACATATACATGAACATGAACATGAACATGTAAATACATTAGAAAATTAAAAGTAAACTTGTTTGTTTTGAACGAAAGGATTGGATTGTGTAAAGGAAAGGCATTGAACCAAAGGGAAGTGCAGATAAAGGAAAGGGACATTGTGTAGGATGTCGCCGTTGAAATAAAGGAATAAGATGTGTCGACTGGCCATTTCAAGCAAGTCGCCTAGCACGACCAATCGCAAAGGTTTTTTTTTGACAAAGGCCCTCGTTTTCTTACGAGTCGCAGCAAGAGCAGCAGATTTGGCATCGACGTCTTTGTTCTCCTCTTTTTTCATGTCCGCCTCCATCATCACAGCGGCTTTATCAACTGTGGTTGTGATTGTGGTTATGGATGTCGATGTCAATGTGGATGTCGATGACAATGTGGATATTGGTATCAACGTCGCTGTTGCGACAAATGCTGCACTTGTCTTGCAATCTTCTTCGATGCCGATATCGGCCTCAGTTTCTGTTTCAAAGTCGATATCAGTCTCTGCTTCGAGGTCGACCTCAGGCCCGACCTCGACGAGCTCTTCGTCCTCCTTTTCATCCTTGTCTTTTTCCTCGTCGTGTTGGACGTCGCGGTTCATCTCTCGTTGTCTCCATTCGATGCGCCGGTCGGGCCGTCTCCGTCTTGCTTATTGTCTTCATGTCTTTGCGGCGAGTAGGGCACGACAGCGTCTTTGGTTTTGCTTCGATGGACGCCGGGCGTCGACTTTGATATCAATGGTGTGTCCAAGTTAACATCGACATCAACATCAACATCAACATTGGCATCAGCATCGGCATTGACATCGACACCAACACCAATATCAACGTCAGCGTTGGCATGCACACTGTCAAAGCCAGAGTATTTGGAGCACGACTATGTATACCATTGCCATTACTATTCACATTGACATTGACATTGTTGGTGTTTATATTGGCACTTGCATTGGCATTGGAATGCAACATGTGAGGAGTGTACACTATATTGTGGTCCATCTTGCTGCTCTTCAAAGACACCTTTTTTGTCGTGTACGTTGTCACTTCAGTCAAGTCGCAGTCGATCTCCCACACGCCAAAATATATTATCAACTCGCGCCATATCGCCAATTTTATCATCTTTTGCGCGTGGTAAATGTCTATGTATTTACGATGGAAACATATATAGTACGCGCTTCGGCACGCTTCTTTCATTTGCTCTGCCGTGTCCAATGACAAGATACGGACCTTTTTTTTTTTTTTAATTCAGTCTTAGTTCTTTTTTTTTTTTTTTAATGAAAAAAAAAAATCTTTATACATGCGTCACACAACCTTCCTCTCCTCTTCTCAACCCTTTCGCTTTTTGGCTTCAAAACTTTAAAGTCCGCCCAATATTTTACTTTCTGTAAATGCTCTCGCAAACTCTTGCATGTGTTGAACAGGTTCTTCAAACCCACACTGTCCACATACGATATTACTGCGTCTATCAACGCTGTTGGCATCTTCAAAAACAGCTGCGCATCGGTCAATGGAAATATCAATTTGGGGTTTTCTTCCTCATCCAAAGCCAATAATCTTTGCAAATCTGGATCCATTTACCGATATTCTTTGAAAGTTTTTTTACTTTAGAAATAAACTGGCCCCTCTTTGTCTCTTTCTTGTTTGCACAAATTTTTCAAATTATTTTGAAGATTTTATGTACTTGCAAATGAAAGTATGTTTATTTTTTTTGTTTGTTTAATAAAAAGAAAAAATGAAATAAACAGAAGAACTTTATGAGCGAACTTTACAAAAAGGAAGGTTGTCCAACAAGCAAAAAAGTTAAGTTGTACCATTAAAACATGTTATCAGTCCAACTGTTGTTAGTTTGTGCTTTTTTTTGACGTTTATGTTTTAGCAATGAAAAAAAAAAAAAGATTACAATATAATACAAACAATACAATACAGAAAAATGTCATTAATTTGAAATCATTATTAAACATTATTCTTCAAAATGGATTAGTTTGCTAATTAAATGAAATAAGTCAAGTTTGATATAAATTATTGAAGTCCGACATAAAATTATTCAAATTCGATACAAAGATATATTGCAAACTTTACAAAAAAGTGAAATTATACTTAATCACAAAATTAATTAACTTATTTAGACAACAATAAAAGTCGAAAATTCTACAGACTGATAATAAATATATTTCATCTTGAATATAAACGCAAAAAAGTATAAGTGATAAAAGCCAAGAAAACGACACAAAAACCAAAAAGAAACTAAAAAAAAAATCAACAGTTATCCAAGACATCAGAAGTGACAGAGGAGATCTACTTACACGAGCATTTGGATATGTTTTTTGATTGTTTAGGCAATTATATAACGCTTTGTTTCGCAAATTGCTTTTTTCTTTTTTCATTATCGCAATTGTTGAACATTTCTTGGATAGCTTATGCATCAAACGAAATAATC
>ASPP01014268.1:0-11674 GCA_000512085.1 Reticulomyxa filosa
AAAAAAAAAAAAAAAAAAAAGAGTCAAGAAAGTGAGTAGCAGTGTATATCCATAAATAAACACACGAAGGATTTTTGTTGTTGTTGTATGAAAAGGAGCTAGTTGTGTTTTGTGTTTGAAATGTCCGATTAAAAAAAAAAAAGTCGACGAGTCAAATGGAACGAGCGCCACACACGAGCTATTGACAACCCCAAAGGGCAGTGTCATGGCCTTGTGTGGTGGTAGTGGTATGTTTGGAATGAGTTCAAACGAGTACTCTGTATCAAAGACAACTCCGATGCACAACAACAGCAGCGAAGGTCTGACCCCTTTGGGGTCGTCGTCGTCGTCGTCGTCGTCGTCGTACGTGGGATACGAACCCGAACCGTGGACATTCGATACGACGACACGTAGTGAGCCTTGCGGTTCTGTCTCCGCGTCAAGAGACTTTGGTGCTGAAAATCAGGTGACATCACAAATGGACCCGGGTTTGTGTCCGCCCCCTTCCCAAGCTGGTTGGTCTTCTTCTGTCAATCCCCCCTCGCGCATTGACGATACTAGCACGTCGGCATGGGCTCTTGTGCCGTCATCGCAACAGATCCCCGACAAAGTCGTGGACATACACTTCACTTCGCCGCCACAAGTACAACGACTTCAAGCAAATGATGACGACGCAATGAGCCAGCATACGGAAATCACTTCTGACATTGAAGAGCGATCCGAGCCCGAGTATTATGAAACTTTGAACGAAAGTAAGATTGAATCATATTTCAATTCAAATAATTAATATATACATATATGTATATATACATATATGTATATAATATATATATATATATATATATATGTTAGATGTATATTTATGCGAGAAAAGCAAGAAACCAAAACAACCTCATTTTGGCAGTTGTCGCTGCGAACCGAAAGGGTTTGAGTGCTGTGGCAATAACTGCGACAATCGACTAATGAAAATGGAGTGCGTGGATTCAATGTGCCAGTGCGACGATCGTTGCACCAATCGACGATTTCAAAAGTGTGAATGGTGCAAATGTGAGGTGAGACCAGCTGGCAAAAAAGGATTTGGGCTGTATGCAAATGAAACGATCCGACGAGGTCAATTTGTGGTGGAATACGTCGGTGAAGTCATCGATTCACTTCAATCGCAACGGCGTTTGCAACTCGAATATAAAGGCTCCAAGAAGTTTTATATTATTCGATTGGAAAAAGATTTACTCATTGACGCCACGAAAAAAGGAAACATTGGTCGTTTTGTCAATCACTCGTGTGATCCCAATTGTCAATCGGAGAAATGGTTATTATTATTATTATATTTTTATTTTTATTTTGTTTTGTTTTGTTTGAACAAAAAAAAAAAAAAAAGTTAGGTCGTGTCTCTCTCTCTCTCTCTCTGTATACATGGCCATACACATATCAGGATGGTAGGGAAAGACTTACGCATTGGCTTCTTTGCACAAAGAACAATTGTTCCTGGCGAAGAAATTACAGTCGATTATAAATTCGAACGATTTGGTGGGACAAAGCAAAAGTGTCACTGCGGTGCAAAGCACTGTCAGCGCTTCTTGGGCGTTCGGTCGAAAAAAAAAGTTGTTTGTTTCGACAATGTCTCAACTCAACAGTCCGTTCCTCCTAGTATCAACGCTGTCACGACAAAGTCGTCCCAATTGTCATCGTTGAATTTGTGGAAACAAATCCAAACCTCCAATGTACGCAAGCAAACCTCGCTCCATCGAATTCGATGCATTTTAGATGCCATGTCGACATCTTCGAAACAGCTGTCTACTTTTCAATCGACTCACTTGTCCAATGTCGATGATGATTACAGAATGCCTTTTTACCGACCTCAATTGCACACTGCCATTGCTTTGCGCAAAGTTTTTTTTATTTCATTTTGTTTTATTTTGATTTCATGGACAATGTGTCAAATACGATGCACTCATTATAGTCGGAGTTTGCTCGCTCGATGAAAGACAAGTGCGACGATGGCAACACGGACTCTTGTGTACCAATGCCAACCAAAGACACATCCACTTTGGCGATGCACTCTGTCTTGCCATCGCAACGTATCGTCCGTCGATTGAATGAATTTTTATCGAATCAAGTCAGTTGCATTTATTTGTGTGTGTGTGTGTGTGTGACATAAACAAAAAAAAAAAAAAAACATAACACAAATCAAAATATGAACAAAGGGAATGAACATGTCTGTAAACCAAGTTCAGTCATTTTCATCCTCTCTCTTAAACTCGAGTTCGTTGCAGGAAGAGAACGAATCGGCGTCGATGGACACAACGAACAATGAGAGCGGAGAAGAAGGACCAAATAAAAACGCGGTGAAAACGAAAAGCTTGGTTTGCTCGATGACATCGCAAATGGTCTTTGAAGACGAAAACAGCGAGAAAAGGAAGAAAACATCTTCTCCATTACATTGCAAAACAAAAGTAAGAAAGTTGAAACGACCAGAGATGATCGAGATCGGAGATCATGCGTTTTTGGAAAGCGACACATCTGCGTGTACTCGTTCCAATAAACGCAGTTCGACTTTAACGGCATTGGATTCAATCGCTTCTCTTCGTGCACAGCAGAAAAAACAAAAACGCAAAACGAGTTCCTCGAACATTAAAAGCTTTGCAAATGGCAATGGGTCTCTACTGGAGATTAATGCTCATGTTCATGACAATCATAACGACAATAACAACAATAACAACAATAACAATAATAATAATAATCATCATAATGGCGTTGAAACTAAATCATTCTCAAAGAGCATAACAATCAAGAAACCACGGGGTGATAGCATTTCAAAAAAAAAAGAAAACACAACCTATACAAATCGGAAATCTGATGCCACGGAAGAGTGCTGCGTATTGTGTGGAGCATTGCCACACCACTTTAAAACGTCGAATGCATGGAATCAGCATATCAAGTCCAAACATGCATACGCATGCAAGAAGTGTCTCAGACGTTTTACAATGAATAAATTACTTGCACAACATTGCTACGATATTCATGGCCTTGAACGCAAAGCATTGCAATCGAAGTTGAACAAAGAAAATACCCTGCTTATGAAAAAAAGCCAAAAAGCTCAAGATCTAACTGAATCGCACAAAGCAAACGCAAAACTAGTCAAAGCAGTTTCTTCGTCCATTGTCTGTTCGAAACCTGTCAAAAAAACAAGGAAAAATGTGCCATCTTGTCATTCGATCTCTTCTTCTGCTCACGCAGAGGAACAACAAGTGTTGTCGTCTTCCTCAACCAACGACATCCGTACCCATGCAACAGCACCACCATTACAACAACAGCAGCAACATAAACTCAACAAGATCAAAGATAGCAAAAAGGCAATTTCCGCTTTGCTACCAGATCAATCTTTGTCGCATTTCCAACACCACAAACTTGGCCACAAACATGTTATTTTGTGTCTCTTTCTTGTTCGTTTGTACAACGTCCGATAGAAACCAAGTTTGTCAGAATTCTTACAACAGACATGTACATGTCTATGCACAAACGTGGACACATAGAAGAGCAAAGAGCAGGCGAAAAAAAAAGACAAAGCGCAAGCACAAGTGACAAATGCAACAGATATCTCGAAACAAAGTGAAACAGTGAATACAGATAATACAGCAATGATGGCCAGCATTGAAACAAGCGAGATAATCAAAACGCCGACAAGCAGTGATACGTATGAGTCGTCTCCTGCATTGCTTCCTTCTCTTCCTGCTTGTGCTTCTCCCATACGCAGTTCTTCTCGTGATCGTTCCAACTCGGACACAACGAAAGAGAAGAACGACTCGCACATGAGCGAATTTGGCAAGGAACACGCATCTGGACAGGCCATGGACAATGATAAAAAGGGACAATACGACAGGCTCGACCAAAGAGCCAATGTTCGAAATGCAATGCTAATCAATTGCGATTTGACACAAACCAAAGAAATATTATTGACAAACTATCAAGTTCAATATGACACTACAGAAACGCAGTCAGCGTATCATGAACACGAGTCATTGAATCGACAATTGAACAGATCAAAAAAATAGGCGATTTAGTCTCGCTTGCCCGTCGCTCCGCATCACTTTCGCACATGCACTGGTCTGTCTTATTTGGGGAAAATGCATGCAACTCAGTGCTGAATCAACAATTGCGCTTATGGAATCAACAACGATCCTCCCGTCCCTGTCTGGATACGACAAAGGAAATCACTTCAGCAAAAGCAAGGAAACGGACACTGAACGAATCGCAGAAAGATGATGTCTATGGCGACATTGCTTTGGACCAAGATCATTGGAACAAACGGCGAAAAAAGAGGAAGTTCTTACGTTGCTCCGCACCCCTTCCACCAACAGTGAAAGTTCATTGTCTCCGAGGAACCACGGAGGCGTGGATCCCTTCCCAACACCACCTCTTCAAATCGAGGACAGCGAATGCTTTATTCCGAATCTCGTCACCTCCAAGTCGTCGAGTGAAAACGGAAGCGACAAACAGCCGTTTTATCATCAATCCCATGCGTCCAGCCATGTCATACCTCGATATAACAATTTGACATTATTTATTGATCAAGTCCCAGAACAGGTTCAAATATCTTTGCTTGTATCGATATCACCGCACATATAACCACTTGCGACACACTAAAGATGACAGCAGAGGAACTCAAGAGTCTGTTGAGTCGCTATGGCAGTGTGAAAGACGTACAAATTTACAAGAAACGAGTGGGAAGTTCCCAAAAGTGCAAAGTGCATGCCATTGCAACCTGCTTTCAGAAAAATATTTGTGATGTCATTATCAGCTCTCTCAACAGCTAAGCGCAGTCTTTTTCCTTGCTTGTCAAACAGAAACAAAGGAAGTGGGGCCATCCTTTTTTTGGTACAGGAAAACAAGTTCCAGCAAAATTCAATAAGAAAGAACAGCACATAACTTTATTTGTTCGCATGCATGATCCTGAAAGTGGAATGGTATGTACTTACATTTAAATATATACATTATATATATAGCACAATGCTATCAAATTGGTTATGTGCAAATACATTTGTTTGTTACCAAAGAAAACACGCAGACCAATATCGAAGGATTTGGACGATCAACGTCAGACACAGGAAATGACTTCGCACAGAAATTTCGACTACAAGACACAACCCAATCGAATGAAGCCAAAACACCCACGGTCTTACAACCAACATGACTGTCGACCACCCTTTCGAGATGGATACAGAAATGGATCCCGAGGAAGTACGCAATTTAAAGGAAAAACAAGAGGCCAACACAGATATCAAAGACAAATGGTACCAAATGACAAACATAATAGTCCGAAAATTGTTGGCGGCGTGTTTCACTATTCTATTCATTCGTCTTATAACCGATCGATAAACGACCCACACTTTTAGCTATACAAAATTCACTCTGCTGGATTACTTATAGAATCAATACGACAAAAAGGTTTGATCAATAGTGATAAGTCGTGAAGATTATTTATTTGGCTTCACGTTTTGTCCTCTTCCTGAAAACCCACAATGTGTGAAATGAAAATGCATAGTTTTTTTCCTTCAAAGATTCTGAAATGCTCTCTTTACGTTTAGACAAGACACGTAGACATCAAATAAAAAATTTCTTTTAATTTTTTTTGCTGCAGTGAATCGATCTTTTTTCAAAAAGCTTGAGAAATAATTACATTTCTCAACTTCATATGTTTCGTTTTTTTTTTGTCTATTTTGCTTTGTTTTTATTTGAGTTGTTTTTTTTTATTTATTAGTTCGGCTAATACCTTCAGCAAACATTGAAAAAATATAACACATCACAATTATATAAGCAAAAAAATAGCAAACCTAAAATGCCATTTTATAAATATTTCATGTTTTTGATGAAGTAGTCAATTTCAGGTTTGATTTTTTTTATTTGGAGTGACTGATGCTTTTTTATTTTTTAATGTTTTTGTTTCTGCAAGTTTTTTTGACACATCGAACATAATTACACAGTATCAAGTATTTTTTTTGTTTGTTAATGCAACTTGCTCTGTGTCAGCTTGTGTTGTTATTTTAAAATATCATCTACCGCAAAAAAGCTCACACTAAAATCAATTCGCACATATTTGCTATTTTATTAATGAAAAATCAACATTTTAAAAAATAAATACTTAAGTGTACGTAAAAACTACAAGGCCAGTAAAGGTGAATGACGTGATCGGCAAGTGACAACACACACAAAAAAAAAGAAGTTGATAACAACAAAAATGAAGTGCAATAAGAAAAGACTTGTTTTTTTATTGAGTGCAATGTCTTGCCATAAGCCAAGTATGATTAAACCTCTTAATTTTGGAGATTGATTTTATATCCGCTCTTGTACAGACGAAATTTGTGATAAAAAAGGAAAATCTTTTTTAAAAAAATAAAAGAGAACGATACACTAACTCTAATTTCTAATTTTAGTCACTCGATTTTTTAAAGGGGTGAAATGCGCATTGTGACTGAGGCCTCACTGAACTTGTTGTGTACGTTTCTCCTCGCGTTTTTCAAACTTTCTTTGAAGCTTGCACCTTCATCTTGTTCTTCTTAAACGAGCAGCGTATTATTGGTTAATCTTTTTGTTTTTTTTCTCTTCAGTGTGTTTCTTAAAAGTCTACTTAAAGTGGCTTCGTTTTTTTTTGGTTCGTTTTTCCGTTTTCCGGCACTGTGTAAAAAATATTAGGTGGAATGCAACAAAAAAAGAAAATTTACAAGAGAAATAAAAGTATTAATAAAATTATTTAAAGATAATATTAAAGAAGAAGAATTAATAAAATATCTTGAAGAAGCAAATGGAAATGTATCAATGGTAATTGAAAAAATAGTATCAATGTCAATGATAGAACAAAATAATGAGAATAAAAATAAAGATAATGAAAATAAAGAGAATGAAGTATGTATAGATTATATGAGTGTATATATAAATATATAAATATATAAATATATAAATATATTATTTAATAAATAATAGAATATGAATGAATTAAAAAAAGAAGAAGAAAAAATTGAAGTTGGAGAAATTAAAGCTGGTATTAATTTACAAGGTTATTGTACAAATAATGATTGTTTAGTATCAAATGCAAAACTTCCAGTATGGATAAATGAAGGTTTTAAAGAAATAATATTAACATCTACTAATATATTATATAAATGTCCTGATTGTGAAAAAGATACAGTTACATCAATAATAAAAGTAATGTTTTTTAATTCAGAGCATTCTATTTATACAAATGATGGTTTATTACATGAAAATAATTATAATTATCAATCTACATATTTAATTGAAAAAAAATCAGAATTAAGATATATATTAAAAGCAAATAAAATTAAACAACATGCAAATAATGTAGAAGATTTAATAAAAAGAAGTGAAAATGCAATGATAAGTATAGAAATATTAAATTTAATAACAGAATTACAAAAATATGGTATTACTATTGTAAAACCATCAAAAATAAAAGATAAAATAAGATTAAATGAAAAAATTGAAATAGATTATAATGGTGATTTTAATAAAGTATTTGATATAGGAAGATTTACTATATTATGTGATAATAAAACAAAATTACAAACAGCAGTAGAAGTAATGAAAAAAGCAGAAAAATTTAATTTAATAGTATCTGAAGATAAAGATTTTTTTAATAAACAATCAAAAACACATCATCGTGTTCATAATATTAAATTATATGTACCAAAATATGATGTATATATAGAAATGCAAGCTACATTAAAAAATTTTACAATATTAGAAGGATATACAATAATAGAAAATTATAAATTAAGTCATTTATTATATGAATATATTAGAATATGGAAATCAAATAATGAAGAAGAAGAAGATTTTAAACAATCATGTTATGATATATTAACTAAAATTAATGATATTATTTGTGAATGGATAAATATAATAGATATTAAAAAAATTTCTAATCGTTATATAACAAATTTACAAATAGATATATTAAAACCATTACAATTATTAAATAAAACAGATTTAGAAATTAATCAAAATATAATATTAAAAATATCATATTTTATATATCAACAACTTTGTACATTTATTCCAAAAAAAGATAAAGGAAAAGCTATTTATGTTATTTTATATGATTTTTATAAAAAATATATTATTGGTGATAAAAATCCTGCAAGTTGTATTGATTTTGCTTTATTATTACAAGAATCAACAAAAAAAGAAATACAAGAAGATTTTCAATTATTACAATCACTTGAAACTTATATTCCATTACAAGCAAATAATTATGCACATATGGATGGTGAAGAGTATGAAAAGGATAATACTTATGATTGTTATAAGCATGTTATTCAATTTTTAGAAGGAAAAAAGGAGGAAAAGGAAGAAAAGGAAGAAAAGGAAGAAAATGAAGAAAATGAAGAAAATGAAGAAAAAGAGCAGCAAGAACAAGTAGAACAAGTAAATCAATTAGAACAATTAAAACAACAACCACAAAATAAAACAAAAATAATGATTATTCAAGGAAAATCTGGCTCAGGTAAAAGTCTATTTTGTAGACATTTAGAAGAAATATTATGGAATAATTATAATCATAATTCAAAACAACCTATTCCTATTTATATCTCATTACCAAAAGTTTATAATCAATATAATGAAAAAGATATCATTCTACAATCATTAAAACTTAAAAATATTAATAAAGATATTATTAATATAATTCGTGAAAAAATATCATTTATATTTATTATGGATGGTTTTGATGAAATATATGATTTTTATCGTAAAAATAATACACAAAAATATTTTTATGAAAGATTTCATTTAAATCAATGGAATGCAAATATTATTATTACTTGTAGAAATAAAGTATTAAATGAAGAAGATATTAATAATACTTTAATTGATATACATAAAAATTATAATATAATTACATCTATGACTTATTTATGGCCATTTACTAAACAACAAATGCATAATTATATTGAAAAATTTGTAAATATAGAAAAAAAAAATAATAATAATAATAATAATCATCGTCATCATCATTATCATCAACATTATCTTTCTCATGATAATTGGACTTCTCAACAATATGAAGAAACATTACAAAATTATCCTAATCTACAAAAAATGATTGAAGAACCTTTTCTTCTTCAACTCATTTTAACTGTTTTACCTTTATTAATTCAACAATATGGTATTGGTAGTATTATATCAAAAGCACAAATTTATCAAGTATTTAATGATCAATGGATTGATATTCATATACATAATATAATTACAAAATTATCTAAATTACGTATTCAAATTAATTATCATAAAATTAAATCAACATTACAACAATATTGTCTTAATTTAGGATTAGATATGTTTTTTCAAGGAAATTTTATTGCTATTGAATCTGATATTCAATATGAAAATAATTATTCCAATAAATTAGATCCAATTAATGAAAATTATATAATAGATGAAAAAAAAGAAATAAATAATGATAATCATAATATTAATATAACAATAAAAGATAAAGATATTTGGAATAAATATTTTAATGGTGATAGTATTGCTAAATATATATTAAGAAGAATTGGTGATAATCAATATCAATTTTTACATAAATCTTGTCAAGAATATTATGCTGCACAAAACATTATTCTTGATCTTATTTCATGGAAACCTAATATTAATTTTAATCACAATTATATTGATAATCAATCATTTCAACAACAATTTGAAATATATGCTTCACATTTTTTTATTAATCAAAAATTATTAAATGATGAAATGGGAATTATTCAATTTATTGCTGATAGAATTCGTGATAATCAATCTATATATCTAAATTTAAAATCTAGATTATTTAGACTTATTCAATCATCTAAAAATAATCCTAATGTGTCTATTGCTGCTGCAAATGCTGCTACTATACTTAATGCAGCAAGAATAAGTATGAATTATCAAAATTGGGATAATATTAATATATCACATGCTATTCTAGATCATGCTCTTCTTGAAGGAACAAGTTTTAAAAATGCTATTTTAGATAAAGTTAGCTTCGTTAGAGCTTGTCTTAATTTTACCAATTTCACAAATGCATCCACAAATCTTATCCATTTTGGTGAATATGGTTGTCTCAAAGGACATTCAAATCATGTTACTTCTGTTCAATTTTCACCTGATGGTACCAAAATTATATCATGTTCCCATGATAGAACAATTCGATTATGGGATGCATTTTCTGGAAAACAAATTCAATGTTTACAAGGTCACTCTAACATTATTACTGCTATTCAATTTTCACCTGATGGCACAAAATTGTATCAGGTTCCAACGATAAAACAATTCGATTATGGGATGCATTTTCTGGAAAACAAATTCAATCTTTAGAAGGTCATTCAGGTTCTGTTACTTCTGTTCAATTTTCACATGATGGTACCAAGATTATATCTGGTTCCAATGATAAAACAATTCGATTATGGGATGCATCATCTGGTAAACAACTTCAATCATTGGAAGGCCATTCAAATAACGTTGAAGTTGTCCAATTCTCACCTGATGGAACCAAAATTGCATCAGCTTCCTTTGATGAAACAATTCGTTTGTGGGATTTATCATCTGGTACACAACTTCATTGTTTCAACCATTATTCTAGTTTTATTCAATTTTCACCTGATGGAAATACAATTGTATCGAATTCATCCAATATAATTAGATTATGGGATGTATTATCTGGAAAGCAGCTGCGATATTTAGATCATAGTAATATCAATTCTATTCAATTTTCACATGATGGAACTATGATTGTATCAAGTTCGTATGATGGCAGTATTTACTTATGGGATACATCATCTGGAAAAAAAATTCAATCTTTAGAAGGCAATGAGGATGATATTTCAGCTCAATTTTCACCAGATGGTACTAGAATTGTATCCTGTTCAGCTGATAATACCATTCAGTTATGGGATGTATCATCAGGAGCACAAATACGATCTTTGAAAGGCCATTCCGATTATATTAATTGTATTCGATTTTCACCAGATGGCACAAGGATTGTATCAGGGTCAAATGATACTACAATTCGTTTGTGGGATGCATCACATGAAAAAGAAGTGCAACCTTTGGAAGGTCACACAAATCATGTCACTTGTGTTCAATTTTCATATGATGGAACCAAAATCGCTTCATGTTCATGGGATAAAACTATTCGCTTATGGGACGTATCATCTAGAAGACAAACACAAACTTTGAAAGGCCATAAATACGCAGTTTTTTGTATTCAATTTTCTCCTGATGGAACTAAAATCGCTTCAGGCTCATTTAATGGCATTTGTTTGTGGGATGTATCATCTGGAAAACAACCTCAGCCAAAACAATTTCAATCTTTAAAAGATCATTTACAAATTATTAATTGTATTCATTTTTCACCTGATGGAACCAAAATTGTTTCAGGTTCAGGGGGCTACGTTCGTTTGTGGGATGCATCTTCTGGACAACAAATTCTAGAATTTCACGTCGGTGGCATTAAATCTATTCAATTTTCACTCGATGGAACCAAAATTGTTTCAGGCTTAAGTACTGCAACTATTGAATTATGGGATGTATTATCTGGAAAACAGCTTCAAGTTTTAGAAGGTCACTCAAATTGTGTTAACTCTGTCCAATTTTCCCCTGATGGTACAAGAATTGTATCAGGTTCAAAGGATAAAACCATTCGATT
>ASPP01014291.1:0-14085 GCA_000512085.1 Reticulomyxa filosa
TTTTTCTTTTTCTTTATCTTTTTCTTTATCTTTCTCTTTCTCTGTATCTTTCTCTTTCTCTGTATCTTTCTCTTTCTCTGTATCTTTCTCTTTCTCTTCTTCTTTTTCTTCTTTCTCTTTTTCTTTTACTTTCGAAACATTTTTGTCGCTACCATTTGTTATTGTTTCATTTGCACTTGCATTTGAATTTGCATTTGCATTTGTACTTGCATTTGCGCTCACACTTGCGCTCAGACTCGTTCTCGGTTTGACGGGTTGCTTCGGTCGATTGGTGGGTGTCTTCGTTTGAGGCTGCGGAGATTTGCTTTCTCCAGCCTTTGCATTCGTTTGTATTCTACCTTTTGGCTCCGCTTTTTCGTCCTCTTTCTCTGGTCGCCGGGTGCGTGCCGTGCTTTTTGCTTCTGGATTGTTATCATCACCTTTGCTGCTATCTTTGCCTTGGGAGCGCTCTTCTCTCATTTTTCGCCTCTCTGCCGGTGATCGGCTTGTCTTTCGTACACCACTTTTTGATGGATCTGTTTCAGGTACTGAAATTGTCGTTTTCTTGGCAACTACGCGTTTCTCTGTCGCATCTTTATTTTCCCGAGGAGGATTGGGAGAGCCTCCAATACTCTTTCGGGCCTGCGGTTTTGATGGATCAGCCCGAGTCGTTGATTCTGCCATCACTGATGAAAGATACTACTTAAAAAAAACTTGATTTAGTACTCAACCACCAACTAGTTTTTTCAACAATTCGACTTCTCTCTTGCCACTGTCATGTTATCTTTTGACACAAAATTTACTGAAAGCAATCATAAAAAAACAGATCTTGTTATATTCGTTAAAAAAATAATACTGGCAAGAAAAAGATGACACTTTCGATGAGAGATTAGGCTACAGATATATTTTTTATCTTAATTTTTTGTTTCTTTGGGTTAACAAATTTTGGGCACTAAACCTGTAAAAACGGAAAACCTTTTAGTTAAAAAATGACAGAATCAGAGCTGAATGAAAATGAAATATTTTCGGAAGCAAGTGAACAACATTTCAATTCTACAACTGAAAAGAAGTTGGGACACGCATGGGCCCCTCCTCGTGTGTTTCGTGGACATCCTAGATGGGCACCAACTAACGACGTAGAAGACGTCAACTGTGTATACTTTCTGGTGGGGACCAGTTATCGTGCAGCAACCAAAGTAAGGTACAATTGGTTAACTGATCGCACAAAGATTGACAACTTTGTTGACAATCAAAATCTCCAAAAAGAGAAAGAGTTCTCCGGATCTTTCCTGGACTGTATCCGGTTGAAGTACTTGATGAACGAAAATGTTGCTATACAAACCCTGGTAAATAGATTTGGTATCAATGAGCCATACGCAACACAGGAATATGAAAAAAACCATATTTATACATTTCGTGAAAAGCCTCCATTATACTTTCAACAAAAAAATGGTGAGATACCACAGTGGAGGTATAACGAAATGAAGTATCAGTCAAACATCGGTCTGTCACAATTATCGAACGAACATTTCTTATATTTAAGAAAAAAATGGGGAAAATATTACAAAATGTATGTTTTTCGCAGTAAAATGAAAGCCTTTCTGATAAAGAAATATCACAAATACCAGCCCAACAACGAAACTAAGATGTGAACATTACTCAAAATTGAGATCAAAGTAATGAAAATATTCAATGATCACTTCAAACAACTTGTGGGAGCCTCTGACATGCAAAAAAACCCGGTTCACATAGAAGAAGAAAAAGACACTTGCAGTTTTTTATCGTGTGCTTTTATTAATTCACTATGAATAAAAGATCGATTTATGTCGTAACAAATCCAATCTTTTTAAATAAATTATATAAAGACTTTTAAGTTGTACGTTGGTACATTTTCACACACCCAAGAAAATATTTATTTTTTAAAAGAGAACAATTATTTTACAAAGAAAAAGTTAACTTACAATTTGCAAATAAATAGCAACATGCAGTGAGAAAAAAATTAATGAGATAAATTGACCAAAAGCTATTTTTATGAAATATTTCTATTGTGAACACTAGTCGTTTTAAATGAGACGCAAAAAAAACTGGAATTAATTTCCTTCAGAACATCACAAAATCTCTTTTTTCTATGGTTTACGTTTTTTTTGCACTTTTTATTTATTTTTCTGAGTCCAAAAGACGCATCTTAGAATCTGTAGTGTTTCCTTCTTCAAGGATACCAGATTTATGTTGACTTTCTTGAGGAAGATCATTGCTGGGATGATTTTCTATCAGCCTTTCTTCTTCCGAAAGTAAATTAAGTCTGTATCTGTCGTCTTTGGGATTGTGTTTATCGGTCATGGCAATAAGTTCAACTTTGCCTTCTCCAATTCTTTTGGAAACTTTGCGTTGAACTCGTAATTTAGCCCGTTTAATAACAGGTAAGAATCCGGGCTGCTTCAAAGAAGGCGCAGGACCGTCAGGAGGTCTTGGATAGTCTTGAATAGACATTTGTCTTTCATCAATGCTTGTTTCGTATTCATCTTCGATACGTTCTTGTATCAATTGCTCCATAATGTCTTCCAATGTAATGCATCCCAAAAAGACAACTGAGTTTGGTATGGATTGATTTGACGAGAAACATTCATTCACAATGTCAACGTCTTTGGTAATCAAAGCAAGGTGCGTCCTTTTCTCGCGAAACATACTCAAAGCCTGAATCATGGATGTATTAGGAGACATGATCACAGGTTTGCGACGCACATAATTTCCCAGCAAAGGAGCGTCGTTCGGATTTACTAAAATCAAATCCTTAATTAAGCAAATCCCAACGATGTCCATGGCATGTTCTTTGAACACTGGAACACGTGAAAATCCGCATTCCCAAACTTTTGTTAAACCTTCTTCGTTTAAATTCAAATCAAATGGGAACGCCTTCACATTTTTCCATCGAACCATTTGTCTTTCCACTGTTAGCATACGCAATTTCAATGCGCCATCTGTTGTTGTTATTCATAATCAAGCTCTATTCATCACAACTTGTTTTATTTTGTAAATATACAGAGAAGGAGATCGAGAGAATATGCACGAATATACAAAAAAATAATTCTTAATTACGTACACTACCTAGAAACAGCAACTCATCTTTGTGAAATTGACCTCTCGCCTCTTTATCTTGAGATATTATTCCAAATAAATTGCTCATTTCTTCGTGTGTGAACACGACAGAATGTTTGTGTTTGATTATTTTGTCGAGTAGCAACGACAGCGGATACGTGACAGGGAAAAATATGATCTGTAACAATCTCACCAGCCACGCAAAATTGTACCCCGCTTTTACAGGATCATTGGCCAACAATGCCTGTGGCAATATTTCTCCAAATATCAGCACAAATGTCACTGATATTATTACGGCAAGCCACGACGCGACCAGCTGATCCAAAAATATTGGCAATGATTCCATTGCCGCTGCATTCGCGACAAGTAATGTTACCAACAAGAAATGTTGGTTCTTTATTATCGGTTTAATACGTTTCACTATCTTTCTCAACACACATACAATCATCATTAACATTTTCATTGAAAAAGTTCTTGGACGGAACAAAGCAGAAGCTTTCGATCCTTTGTTACTTTTCAAACCAAAACAATCCCTCATTCCCTTTTTCTATATTATACTAATTTTACCTCAAAACACTGGGCCATACACGGCAAAGAGGCCTTCGAAACAGAAACACATAAAAAACACCTTTTGGTCATAAGGCCTGGTAGAGTTTTCCATGATCTTAATCTTTAAGGGATCGATGGAAAGCAGAGAGACATTTAAACCGCTTGTAATGCCACTGAAGGCAACAAGTCCAATGCATACAAGAATGAATGGTAATGCTTCTTTCAAAGGTAAATCCCGTATCACTTGGGAATAAAACCAATTGCTATTAAATTGAAATTGAGTTGAACTTGTCCGTGCATCATCCAACGGAACCATTTTGTAAGCAACACCTTGTTGATCAACATACCGACTCGAACCATCAGATAAATGAAGCACGGTCAAATTGACAAACTCTTTAGCAATTATTTCTAATCCAAAGTAATCTAAACTCATTCTTTCTCAATCCAATACGTTCGAAAAGACAAAAAAAAAATCCGTACTTCAAAATACCTTAAAAAACAAAATGCTATTAAGAAATGGCAAAAATTGAAAATATATTTTCTAGTTTTTCAGCAAAACAATCTCAAAAAACAAAACTCAAAGTAAAAAAACTTTCCTGTTGAAATAGGCATGGCCGAACTAATAGCAAAAGAACTCGTAAACTTGACATTAATTCACGTGAGTGGTGCCTCATATTATAAGGATGAACAGGGCTACTATTATCGTCAAGTGTTGGCAAACTCGGCAGGTGAAAACAACGAGGAACAAATTTTTAAACCACTTTCTGCGTCTCAATTGATTGGGAACACAATTCTCTGTTCTGTGTTGGTCCTGTTTGGTGGACTAACAAGTGGACTAAACCTGTCGTTGCTTTCAATTGATCCACTGAAAATAAAATTGATGGAGCAATCTAGTCAACCTTATGATCGCAAAGTTATCCAAAACAAAAACCAATCGTTTTCTAATCTTACATCCAATGTTTGCTTTGATACTCAAAAAAGGTTGTAAAACGCATCAAACCAGTAATAAAAAATCAACACTTTTTGTTGGTCACGTTGTTGGTATGTAACGCAGCAGCGATGGAAGCATTGCCAATTTTTTTGAACGAAATGATGGTTGATTGGATGGCAATTATAATATCGGTGACCTTTGTTTAATTTTTGGAGAGATATTGCCTCAGGCTATATTGGCAGCAAATCCATTGAAGGCAGGATATCACTTTGCATGGATAGTATTGGTATTGGAAGTACTGACTTTCCCAATAACATACCCATTGGCGTTGTTATTAGATGTAATGCTCAAGCACGATCACTCAGTCCTTTTTACGCACCAGGAAATGACAAACCTGTTTGGTATTATTGCGAAAGATAAGGAATATGCTGATACAAAACAAGAATTTGAGGGCGACGAATTGTTACTATTGCGTTTCGTGCGCTCTGTTTGTGCGTTGTATCGTTTTTGGTATTATTGTTTGTTTGCTTGTTTACTTTTGCAGAAGGAGCACTAAAATTGCGTTCGTTAGCTGTTGAAACAGAAATGGTGAAATGGGAAGACGTGATCAAGTTGCCATATGATTTGCCATTAAATTCGGACGGATTGGAAAAAATTTGGGAATGTGGATTTTCGAGGGTTCCTGTGTACAAGGAACATGAAATGGACATTGTTGGCATTTGTTTGGTCAAAGTTTAATTGGACCACAAACTTTTTTTTTAAAAATCTTGTACACATCCTTAAAAAAAAGGACTGAAACAATAAAAATTAACCAGGACTTACTTTTGGAAGGAGACTCGCAGCAAGTTCTTGGCGACTGTGTTCGTCGTAAGCCCGTAATTATGACGCCGGAGACAACAATGATTAAAGCTCTGAACATTTTTCAGGAAAAAAGAACTCACTTTGCTTTAATAACACGAGACGTGGACGTTGTTAATGAATGTTTAGATAAAAGTCTCACTATTCCTCGTTCAGTTCGGTTTTTAGGGGCCATCACTTTGGAAGACATTACCGAGCAGCTTATCCAAGAAGAGATTGAAGATGAGTATGCAAAAAAACAAAAACAGCAAACAGATGAAAAAGTTGACAGTTGATAAATGTAAAAAAGTAAAAGAAAATGGATGATTAACTCTTCCATTTTTTTTGAGAAGATATTTGTTATGTTGGTACGAAAAAATTATTACTTTGAAAAATAGCGAGACAAGTGTTTTCTAATTTTTGTGTGTGAAAGCTATTCCTAAGTTTCATTTGTACGCCGTCAAGAGTGCGATAATATACTTCTTTTTTTAAAGTCGGAATAGATACTATCGTTTGTGGATGTGCAAAAATATTGCTATTTCAAAGTAATTGTACAATCAACCAAAAAAAAAGGTTCCTAAAATGAACACTTACATGTGTTTGTGGTTTATTCATGAAAAACAGATTTTTTCATTTTTTAAAATGATATATGTACGCACCATGGAAATCCAAAAATGTACTGGTTTTCTATACCTTTATTAAAAATCAAATATATTTTTGATTCTGATGAATAGACTTACAAATGCTTAGGAAATTTTTTTTGCATTAGTCATTTTTTGGTTGATTACAAAAGAGGAAACTAAAAATCTTGGTGATTATTTGAAAATAATATCCGCTCTGTTCAAAATAATGATGTTAAAATAGTAAAACAACGATTTTAGAAAAGACAAGTAAAAATTGGATTTGTTTGAGGTTTTTATGCAGAAAAATTAATTTAGTTGTTTGGGATACATCAGCTTAGTGTCGAAACATGAATTAATTCCAAAAACTCCCAGTACAAGTCAATACGGTCAACAAATAAAAAATAGTAAATCAAATGTGAAGCGTCCCCAAAGCTAAATCAGCAAAAGGATCTTTTTCTGCTTTCTTGTTCTTTGGATTTTGCTGAGATTGAGTCGGCTGCGAGTTAATATTTGCAAAAGGGTCATTTAAGTACAACTTATTTGCATTTGACGGTATATTCATTGGAGGATTAACAAAAGATGGAGTGTTGTTAATGGGAATCTGTGCAAAGATATCGAAATTGTTAGTACTGGGCTGAGTGTTAACTGTATTATTCAAGTGCAAGCCATCGAAGAGATTGGGATTGGAAGTAGGATTAAAATTGACAGTAGGATTGGAACTAGGATTGGAATTAGAAATGAAATTGAAGCTGGAATTACCGTTGGAAGTGATATTGGCATTGGCATTAGTAATGTAACTAGGGTTAGAATTTGTACTTTCTCTAGTATCAAAACCAAGTGACAGTAGTCCATCATCTGCATCGGTAGTAGTGGTTGGATTGGCAATATCCAAACCTGCAAACATGCCACCGTCCTCTTCTTTATCATCAGTGTAGTCTTGGCTTTGAGGTTCAGTTTGATGTTGATTTTGTGAAGTCTCATTGAACATCCAAGAATCTAATTCAAAATTGGTATCTCTCTTCTCTCCATCAAAGGTAACAGGATGGGAAACCTCGCTTTCAGTTTCGGCATCCAGCCCGATTCTATGGGCAATAGCACCCCCTTTTTTCTTTAATGAAACTTTTTTGCTTTGTGCCAAGGCTTGCAAGTTTTCTGGACTAGCACGAAAATACTCGGCCACAACATGAGCAGATGTGTCATTGAGTAAGGCTTCAATTAGAGTCAATGCCTTTGCCTGAGCTTGCCAAGAACTGTTGTCTGCCAATTTCTCGTCCAAAAACTCTAATACATGGGATTGCGATAAATTCTGAAATTGTTGAAGTTTTAATTTCAAATCTGGTATCTTATCCCCGATTCCGCCTGCCGTGATCACTGAATTCACCCATTGTCTTTCATAGGAGCCGTCGGTCGTACGATTTGAACTCTTTGCACTGCTGATTGCATATCCAATACCACTTTTTGAATTGTCATCTTGTTCCAGATCTTCGTCGCTGTTCTCTTCTTTTTTTTTAAAATCTTTTTGACCGCCTGTTTCGTTTTTCCAATTTCCTCCAATTTCACCTCGAACCCTTTTTGTCGAAGTGCGACTGATTTGATTGTCCAATTTCCCTTGCGAATGCGGATATTCCGTCGTAAATGTGTTGGGATTCACATAAGAAGCTTTTTGTTTCTGTTGATACGCAACTGTGGCTTTGGGTTTGTAATCCGTATTTCCAAATCCTTGGTTAAAAGCATAAGGTCTTGTGTTTGACGAATCCGACACTGCTGGTGCTCGGCTAGTGGGTGCTGATATATTGAACGTGCCTTGGTTTTCATTGCTCGGTCCTGCTGCTTTTGGTCCTTCTCGGCCTATTATGCGGTTGGCCAATTTACTGTTGTCTATTTGAGTCGATGAAAACACAGCGTCCATAGCCTCTTTGGCTGCTTTTCGAACATTCTCATAGGGCGAGTCGCCGTACACTGCATCAGGAGGACCACGAAACTCTGTTAAATTATATTACACACAAATAAGCGAACATTTTTTCAAATGTTTTTATTTTTATACGTACGTGCGCAAGCCCGAATTTTGTCGGTATGGCTTTGCCATGATTGCTTCCAGCGTGGTGCTCCGTGATCACACAAGTATTTGATGACCCTAAGGGTTTTGTATTTGATGTAGGGTTTGTTCTTTTCCAGTCGGTTCAACAAAAGATTTTCAAGGGTACGACAATCCTCGATCGAAAGAGTTTTTGTCGCTAATTCTTGTAAGACAAATCCCGGTGGTTGATCACGGTTGTCTACTGTTGCTTTATTCACCAATGTACCAATCGACATTGAAAAATGAGGATGAAAATAGATGTTACTTGGAAAAAACCAAACCTTTTGAGAAAAACAAAAGGGTTTGCCACAACAAAAAGTTATAAAGAATAATCTTACCACAAATGACAGAACCAAAAATCAATATAACACATTTGACCAATTTAAATGAAACTTGTCATAAATCTATCCTGATCAAAAAGAAGCGCACATAAAAATAAAACGTACAAAATCTTTAAAAGTAACTTTACAAAATTTAATCAAATTGTAGTATTCGAGTAAAATATTCTTTTTATCTTTGTTAAAGGAGATTTTGGACAGTGAATAAAACAAAGTTTTAAAATGTTAAACAGTCTAGAATATTTATGAGAGCCCCAAAAGCTTACTTTGATGTATGTTTTGTTAGATTTAAAACGCGTATAAATTTTAAAAATGTTGTGTTCTGCTGGGTGTTCGTAAGTCAGGTTGCCAAGGACTGTAAAACTTGTCTTTTGGGTTTTTTTAGGGGTGCTCATTGGGAGTGCAAGTTTTCGAAATTTTTTATCTGTTTTTGAGAGGAAAGGTAGGCTAACGAAGTTTTCACGCAGATGACAGATCTTTGTGGCCCATTAGTATACAACGTAACTTCATTACGAAATGGAGTCGCTCCTCAAGCCTCCGGAGCCAAGAGCCAGTCTCAAAAAAGTTGTATAAAATTTGAGGGGATTGGAATTGATACTAACAAATGGAATAAAAATGAAGAGATGTTCTCTTTATTGAGGCAAGGCACAGAAAGTGGTGAGCCAGCTCTGAAATTCCAAAGAATAAACACAGGACAAAGATTGAGAAAAATTTCACAGGTAATTACAAAAATATGTTTTGAATAGTTAACAATCGCATATCGATTGAACTGATACAGAGTGGTGATCCACCGAATGAGCAAGCAGAAGAGCAGAGTTGTGTGGATGAATATTCTCGAAAAGAAAAGCTGAAAACAAAAAAGTCGAAATTGGTCCAGGATCAGGCGAAAGTTGAAGATTTGCAAATCGTAGACAAATTGAGAAAATGGCTTTTAGACATTTCTCGAAAAGTGGAGGGCACCACGGAATCAGAGAATATTTCCAAATTGAGTTTGCAAATGTGTATGCGTATGTATTTGATGTTGTGAATGAATGAAGTATTTTGTATGTGTGTTTTTTATGCAATCAAAAAAGGTCCTGGAGACAACGCAAAAGTCATCCGATTTAATAAGATATGTCCCGGACATACTATGGTGCGTTGCATCCAAGAGAAATACGATATGCAAAAAGGAGGGGCACGCCTATGCATTGACAACTGCGCATCGTGTCCATTCAACCTTTTCAAACTCGACAAATCGAATTCGGAGTGGTATTGCACCACAGCGGCGGACGATGGACTGAAGGACTATTTATCTTGTTACAAGATAAAAACGACCCGAGGCCAAACGACAGAGATCGTGAGATTCCCCAATTTGGTGCTTCACACTTGGATGGGTGATAATCAGTCCAACCGGCTCCAAAAACAACACAAAATCAAAGTGTTGAAAAAAGAGTATTTTAAAAAAATTCGAACGGCGGCAGTTTCGTACATAGCAATAATCTTTGTTTGCTTTTCTTTGTACAAAAGAGCACATTGGATTGGATTGATCGACAATACGTATACAATCGCTTTCGTATAGCCAACCAAAGCCTTGCAACCGTTGAATCTCTCTTATCCGCGTTTTTGGATTGAAATTGAAAAAGCAAACGTCTATTTGGCAGTGGAAGACATGAGTGCATTACAACGCTATGACTTCAAAGCCGGGAAACGTCCAGTGGACAGCTCAATTGGCGCTTATGTGGACAAGTCGATGGAGGTCCAATTGGCAATTACCGCTTCCTTTGACACAAAGATTAACTTTGTTTGGTACATTCGAAAGGATTGGGCGTTGAAAAACGCTATCACCACTTTTGGAATGCGTTTGAGAGGAAATGATACGTACGATGATTGGGTCTGGTCCGATCATATTGAGGTAAGCTCCAAGTATATCCATACTTATTTGCCAATGCTACTTCCTTTGTATCTTGTTTGTGGCAACGACAACTGTTCAACAGGAGGTACGGCCTTCTCCAACCGTACATACCTCTCACACACCCCCTTTCGTTGTATCCAGTCTTTTGAATCGCACGCCAATTTCAGGACATCACGTCTCGGAACAACCAATACAAGACTTCAAGAAAGTGGGTTGCACCGAAATGTCCATATCCAATCTCAAATCTCCAAGTCCAAGTCCGACCAATTCGCTTGAGGTTTGACACTTTTTCTTTTTGTATGCGTATGGCATATGTAAAAAATTTGCACGTGTACAAACTTTTAAAAATAGACTGGTGGTGCATTTCCAAACAAGTTTTGTTCTGTGTATCTTTCTCTTGGATAATCCCATCTCCTACAGTCGATTTGATTTTTGATTGCGTGGACTTGAACAGTAAAAATTTGGTGAAACAGATTAAAAAAGAGGTACCTTTTTTTTTTAAGATTTTTCTGACAGATGAACGGAATCTTGAGCAGGCAGTGTTTGTGTCTTTTGACAAAAAAACACAATAGTCTACAAAAAAATTGTATGCCTATTACGCGTTTGACGGGCACATCATATACGAAGACTTGTTTGAAGAGAATAACGAACAAGTTCTTTTTTATGTCAAACGTTGTTTCTAATTTTAAAACGGCTTTTTGCTTGAATGAATAGATCACCATGGACAACTTTCCGGAAGAGGACCCATTTTATCAGTCATTGAAATCCTTGTAACTTATGATAACATTTGCCCCTCATATATCTTTGCACTTATTAATTGTAACACTAATAAATAAGTGCAAACGCTGTTTTGTTTTTGTTTTGGAAGTCTTGGATTTACTAGTCGCTTTTTGGCTAATTTCAATTACTGTCTTCTGTGCAATTTCCAAGCAAACATTATGTTGCATGTACGTGCAACACAAGGGTACTATGATTTCAAACATTACGTACCGCGTTAACAAAAATTTTCAAGTTTGCAAAAACTCCAGCACTCAAAAAATTCACTCCAAATTTGAAAGAGTACGTAAGAAAAATTTTAGTAATTAAAACATTTTTTTAATGAAAAATGTACATTTGCTACAAGAAAATTTGAAGATTTTATTGCATAAACTTTTTGTCCTTTCAATAAAAATTCAAAAAAACTTTACATTACATAAAATTTCAAAATTAGAATTCAAATTTCACAAAAATATTTTAAAAATTAAATTTTAATTGTTGAATTTTTTCAAAACTACTAAAGATACAAGGCTAATTCTTTTTAAAGTATCTACGTGACTAAAAAAAGAAACAAATTTAAAAATTTTACAGTTAGTGACAAAAGTTTTACACTAAAATAACACATTATGAGAGATCGATTTTCTAAGTCAAAAATCAACATTTTTTCAAAATTTTTTGTCAATTACAAACATTTAATTATTTTCTTATTTTATGAAATTTAATTTCATTGTATTATTTTTACGTTCAATATTTTTTGGGTTTTTTTCCTTGTTTTCATTGTTTATGGTTGTTCAGATCAATTTGATTGTTCTGCAAACGTGAATAACACTGTTGGAAGATTTTTTATTTGATAATTTTTATTTTGTTTGATTGTTTCAGTCGAAATTTTACGAGATTTTGATTTTGATATCTTGATATTGAGTTTGATTTTTTTGAGATATTGGAAGTATCTTGAAGTTTCAAATATATTACGACATGTTTTCACTTAAAACGTGTAATATCGTCACGATGATTTGATATAGTTTTTTTTAAAGAAAGAGGAATTATTGAAGCATTACAATGTATATTATCTCACAAAGCACAAGGACAAGATAATATAAACAGCAAATGATCAAAAATGGACAATCAATTATCGAACATTGTTATTATTTTTTAATAGGAATTTTAAAATTGGATATGTTCCAAGATTATGGAAACGAGCGAACAATGTTACAATTACAAAACTAGATCTAGATCAGAGAATATGTAAGTATTAAAGCAAAGTATCACTTGATATACCTCAGTCACATGACAATTACGACGAGTACAACAACAAAGAAACAAGTGACATAGAAAATGATCAATGAACGAGTTAATCATTTTCCAGAATAATATAAACGGTCGATTCGAAAGCTCAACTGATGGGGTAGAATCTCCGCGCAGTTCAACTAAATATCTGTCTCCTTCGGGAGTGTTTCAGGTTGAGAATAGAGTTATCAGAGCTCTAGAATATGACAATCAATTTTGGGGAGAAACGAAGAAGATATATATTCTGTGTCGACAAAACATCCATGCAACCCAAAAAAATCCATTAGTTGAAGAGGAGATTTCGAAGGAGTCGCAATCAAGATAAGAAGAGTTATTGGTATCGTGGTTCGCACGACCTCCACAGTTCCAAGTCACACCAAAGAAACGAATAAATTTTACAGCTCGTTGAAGATGAAATCTCAAATATTGTGGAAATATCAAGAGAATGTGAGATCAATGAGCATTCCCTTGATTCATTCGATCAGTACCAAGGACCAATTACGGAAGAAAAAGTCATTGAATCACTGAGGCAAATATCAGTGAACAATGCGCAAGGATCATTGACTCTATCGTGATATTATTCGATTGAGTCAATCGTGGCATATGCGATTACGGAATCAATTTATGCTTCATTTGACTAGAACTCAGTCACTTACGCAGTATTGCTGGATATTTCCTCGGCATACGATAGTGTGGAGAGATTGTCTGATATACAAATGTGACGGGAATTCAATATTAATTGAAGGTTATATTGGCTTGATAGTTTTCTGAAAGAAAGAATATGTCAAATAGTCTTGAACGGAGTTAGCCAAATTCAGAAACTAGAGTCCCACAGGATAATTATTAGCCTGTCCAAATACATTCCCCCATGGCGAAATGGCAAACAAAAAGTAAAAGTTTCAAAGTGCAAAAGGAAATAATCGAAAATGCACCAGCGAGCACGGGGCAAACAAAGGTTGTATGTTGTCTCCCAATACCTGGGACTCCCCCAAATGCGACTTACAGGTGCGTTTTAGTGTCCAATCACTCAAATTCCAAGTATCAATCTTTTACAGTAATAAAGACCACGTGTTTGGAAGATGATCTGAGTGCACATTTAATTCTCCAATTACTAATCAATAGAAGAATGGACGATGAACATAAAGTAATATCAATGCTTGATGTCATGTTATCTTTCATGAATATGCAATCAAATGGCAATATATTGATAATGTGTAATGAAATCAAGAAGATATTCACCCATATCGTCGATGCCAACCATACATGATAATGTGCACTCAAATCTCCTCCAATGACAATGTAATCAGTAATTTTCATAGCAGACTGTAATTTTTTGCTTAAATATTTGAATATTGAGATGATTATACTGCAAATTTCGATAAAAACTGCAGAATAATAAAGGTTTCCTTTGATCAGGTCATGATGTTTCCACCAAACATGAAAAAAAACAAAACAAAAACCCAACAATATTCATAACAAAATACGTTGAATGTTATTAAATGATCGTGAAATTGAATGTAAATCTATTCGACATAATACTACAGATCTTACTGTTTCATTCCAGTGATGAATATAAAGATACTGTAAATTATGACCGATGTCAATCTGATGTGAGTTTTGTTCTAATACTTGGGTCTCGTTAATATTGGTCTTTTTCTTTGGTTTTCGAGGTCTACTATTATTTTCATTTCAATTTAATTTTTGTCCTTTGGCAGCATCAG
>ASPP01014315.1:0-11358 GCA_000512085.1 Reticulomyxa filosa
GGGGGGGGGAGGAGATTGACATATGCACTTAACGTTGTTTGTAATGTTGCTTGGGATGACATAGCTTGCAAAAACGCATTTTTAAAGAGTTGGTGGAATCGGTTGGATATGCTCGTGGTAATTGTGGCAGTCTTTGGTTTGATATTCCCCGAAGTCACGTTTTTACGTGGACTGCGAGCAATTCGACCCATTCGTGTCGCCATTCGAGTGAAACAAGTCGGGTTGTCGTTAAAGCTCTTATCCATTCCTTGGTCAATGTCTTCAATGGAGTGATGTTTGGCCTGCTTATTCTCTTTGTTTTGGCCATCATTGGCACGCAATTGTTTTCAGGAGGCATGGGAAGGTATTAACTTTTTTTTTTTTTTATTTATTAAAGTAGTGAAGGAAATATGTCACATTACAAAAAAAATATATATAAATATATACATACGTATACATATATTTATATATAAATATGTAACTTGCAAATGTTTTTTAAACAGATGTGTTGCGATTGGAGAACCATTTGTTCTACAAGATCCAAACCAATACCCCGACAAAGAGTCTTGTAAAAATGGCGTAGTGTGGGTTAACGCCGGATTTAATTTTGATAATGTGTTCAGCTCATTATTGACAATTTTTAAAGTCACAAACTTTGCTCATTGGTTTGAAGAACTGTTACGTTTATTTATTATATACGCACGTACACATATATAAATATATACATATATGTACATATATATACATATACATATATATATATGTATACGTATGTATATAAAATTGTGTTTTTTGATAACGTGTAATGCACATTGAAGAGCGTCAAGCATGGCAACAGTGTCCGATTTTAAACAGGCAGTCCCGTTTCATCGCCCAGAGGCAGCAGTGTATTTTGTGTGTGTGGCATTGATCGGCGGATTTTTCCTGTGGAACATATTGGTCTCTGTCGTCGTGGACTCGTTCATGCGAATTAAGAAAGAAGAGGAAACCACTGGATTGGTGACGCAGGACCAAGCCATTTGGATCCAGACGAGAAGATACGTCGAAAGGTTTCCCTTGCTCAATTCATTGAAAGAGCCACATGCAAAATGGAGACAGTTAATAACTACATTACTATTTGAAGAAGAAGAAGAAGAAGAAGAAGAAGCGTTCATATAAACTAATGTGAATATTTCATTTTTTTTTCCCCTTCTCTTCTTGAAATACTCAAATACGTATACAAACGTACAGAAAAGTATTTGCGTTAGTTACTAACGATTACTTTGAGTATTTCATTGTTGGCTGCATTGTCGTGAATGTGGTGTTCATGATGAGCTCGTATGAAAAGCAACCGCAAAGTTGGGCGGTGACTCTTTGGGCAATTGATGTGGTATTTGTCACGATATATTGGATTGAAGCGATTTTGAAAATCGTAGGCCTAGGACTCCAATACTTCCAAAGTTGGTGGAACTTGTTTGACTTTGCAATCATCATTGCCTCGGTAGTAAGCATTGGACTGGGCTCACCTGGACAACACTACGCGGCTAATGGCATTCGATTGATTCGAGCCATTCGAATCGTGCGATTGCTTCGACGCGCGCCCGTTTTGCGAGCTCTTTTTATGACACTCATCTATGCCGCACCGTCCTTGCTCAATATCGGGCTCTTATTGTTCGTCGCATTCTTCATTTGGGGAATCTTTGGAATGGAATTATTTGGCACCGTCGTTCACAACGACGGATATGGAAATCACATCCCCTATGGTTAGTACATACTTTTGTCAATAGCTAGTTTACTTATTTGTACATAACAAATAATAAGCCAATGATAATAAAAATAATAATATTAAAAAAAAAAAAAAAAAAAAACCAAGATAGCAACGATGGCATTAGCAAGTCGATCAATTTTGAATCGTTTGGTCACAGTTTGTTAGTGTTGTACCGAATTGCGACAAATGATAATTGGGGATCAATCCTGCTGGCAACAGGTGCGGAAGGTGATCGCTGCCCTTCGAAACAGTATTTAACCAGATCGTCAGATAACGCCTTCACATATCATTGCGGAAATATGGGCTTGGCCATCACCTACTTTGTTTCATTCAGTATCTTTGGGACATTAGTCATGGTCAACTTGTTCATTGCCGTCATCTTGGACACTTATGTTGACAACATTGACTTTGAAAAGAGGATGGAAAAACTGGAAGTGGCCAAACAATGGGTTGAAAAATGGAAACTCAAAGACATTCAAGAAAATGGCCATGTGCGAGGACGATTGGGAATTGCGACCTTTATTACGACTCTCAAAGTTTGAACCTACTTTTGTGTGTGTGTTGTTAGGTGTATATTATGACATATTCAACACTCTGTTTTGATTGATTGGTTGTTCAAAAAGGAATCGCCGGTCTTGATCGGATTAATGATGGAGTCGTTGAATTTACGATTAAATATTGACCAAAATCGCGAGGAGTCAGATGTGGATTATGATAATGTTGAATTGTTAAAGGAGAAATCTGTTCATATGTACGGAAGGGTCGATTTCGTGGGCGTGCCGAATTCGGCGGATGCAAATGTGATTGTGACCAATGATCACATCAATGCTATATTAACATCTCGTCGATTACACTTGTTATGTCGATTGGTACACAGGGGCACATTGGAAGAGAAATTGGTCGTTTATTATGATGAGACATTGTTTGCAATCGCTTCGCTCATTGTTGGCCCAGAATTCCCAATGCTGTCCTATCATACAGATAAACATGTCCATGTATCGGATTGGTGGCAGGAAAAATTGGAAGAAATCAGTCCTACTTTTTAACAAGTATTGTCAATCTTGTTTTTTTTTTCCCCCTCCATTTATCGGCAGATCAGCAACTTTGTCATATTTGCGCCTTGCAATATGTGCTATTCTTTTTGAAGTGTACATCGTCTTTTGTTTTGTTTTGTTGTTTGTTTTGCGTTTTTTTTTTTGAAACATTTTGTCCATCTTTCACAACAAATGTGTTTATTTCACTCCAAAACGTTTTCAAATTTTCAAACAGTACGTTTGTGTATACTTGAGCTCTGGATTTTTGATTTGAAATTATTTCTTTTGTATTTGATATTCGACATAACATAAGTATTTATTGTTAAAAAAAAACAGCCCATAGATCACTTTCGACAGAATTTAGCATTATAATTTAGTACAAATGCTAGGTGTAAAAAAAAACATACTTGGAGAACGAACTAAGATGAGAAAACAGCGTAGATTATGTAAAAACTAGCGCACTGGCTTGCATTGCAAGAAATCAACAAATATAAAACAATGACTTGATAATCTCAGATCATATCAACTTCCTCAATTTTTGAGTATTTTTTTCATGTAATATTTCAGACAAATTGCACTATTATTTGAATAGGAGCAATAGATGACCCTGGACATGTCTTGTGTAGGAAAAAAAGCATGTTTATTGAATTGAGAAAAGGTCAGGTTTTGTGGTATTTCTGCTAAAATAAATTCAAATATCTTTCTTTATTGGCGAATATACTGGGCCGAAATAGCATTTTTCTTGGCAAAGAATGTAACATTTGAACCTTTTGTTACAAAGAATAGGTTAGCCCTCAGTTTAAAAATAGAAAGTCGCAAAGTCAGTCTCGCTTTGACAAATTTAACTTTATATACTCCAACTTTTCGATTATATCTCTGTACGCTTTCACAACACTCCCCACAATCGGATTGTTCCGTCTTTAGAAAATGACACAATTGTATTACCGTCTGGAGAAATATCCACTCCTATCAATTCTCTCAAGCTCCCTTCTAATTTTTGTATTTCAACTCCTAATTTTACATCCCACAATCGAAGTGTTTTGTCCAATGAACATGATACAATGGTGTGAGCATCTGGAAAGAATTTCACATCTCTCACTGAACGTGAATGTTCTGTGAATGTTTCCACTTCTTTTCCTGTTGACGTATCCCATATTCGGATTGTTTCATCAACCGAACAGGAAACAATAAAACATCCATCAGGAGAAAATTGCGCTTTGAATATATTGTCCTTATGTCCTTGGAATTGTTTTGTCCTCTCACCTAATATTACATCCCAAAGTGCAATTGTCATGTCATTTGAGGCAGACACAATTTGTCGGCCATTGGGTGAAAATTGGACTTCGTTGATCGACATGGAATGTCCAATCATTCTTTTTATCTCTTGTCCAGATCTTACATCCCATAATCGAATAATTTTATCTTCTGCACTTGACACAATCGTCTTTCCATCGGGTGAAAACTGTGCACATATTACACAGCTAGAATTCGTTAATGTTTTGATCTCTGTCCACGATTTTACATCCCAAAGTCGAAGAGTTTTGTCGTTTGAACACGATACAATCATATTACCTTCCGGTGAAAATTGCGCATCATTAACAGCATCTGTATGTCCGTTCAGCACGTGGGTTTCTTTTCTCGATGCAATAGCACATACTCGAACTGTTTTATCTCCAAAAGAACAAACAACAGCCGTACTGTCAGGTGAAAATCTTACACTGTTTAAGTTGTTGGGAGATCGTTGAAGAATTTTTAATGGTTTGAAATATTTCATCTGTCACACGTTCAAATTTTTGGCACATATAATTCAAAGCAAAAATGAAGCAAAGAACACAAATATATTTATTACCAAAATATATCTCGAAACCATTGTAGTAATGTCATCAACCCATCTAATCTGGACTAAGGACGAGCGAAGCCAATGTTCAATTATTGTTTGAATTTCTTTCTTTTTCTTTTTTTTTTTTTTTTTTTTTAAAAAAAAGTATTTCAATATCACAGAATAAGTAAGCAAAGAAAAATTTCAATTTAACTTTTAAAAGTTTGCCAGAATTCTTTTTAATCTTTTTTAAATCTATCTTGATTTCTTCTATCCATCTAATTTCCTCTTCTTCTATAAACCACTCTTTCTCTTTTTCTGTCTCTTCTTTCATTAAATCTTCCACTTTCACTTTCATATGTGTTGTTAGCATTCTCTGTCCGGAATATCCTCCAATAATGTGTATATATGACTTATCTTCATCTACAATGCCAATGCAATTATCCAATGGAATTGGTAAGGCTTGTTCAAGATGAAGCCATTTATTTGCTTCCATTGAATATCTGTGTATGTTGTCCGAAATGTCAAATCCAGAATCAATGTTCCCACCAAAAAATAGGATGGTGTCATCGACACAAGCATATCCATAGCAAGAAAGTTGTCTAATGCTTGTACAAACTCGTACGTCCTCAAATTTGATTGTATTTCTTTTTTCATTGTACATAAGCAACAATCCCGTATCTTTGGAAAATAACATTAGCTCATACATATCTGCACTTGCATTCAATTTCGTGATTGGCAATTCCTTTTGCTTCTTTGATACGAAGCAATGATATCCCAATACAATACGAATTGGCAAAGTACTGCGCTTCACAACTTGAAATGTAGTTAAATCAATTATATCAAGATTATTTACAGGATAAGTAATAAACAATAAATGACTGCCACTGCCGCCAATTACTGCCCGAACTCCTTGATAATCATCTTCATCTCTGCCAATAGTAATTGGCTTATTTTCATTGTTGGTGAAAGGAATCCATTGGTTACAAGGCTTTGTGCTGACATTTTCACGCTTAACCTCATCTACATCATCCCAAACACTTGTATATCTCATTACCAATGTATGCTTTTTTTTATTGTCTGGCCCACCAAAAGATAACAATGTAATTCCGTTTGGATTGCTACTGTTGATACGCTTTATCACACAATGCCCATTCAATTTAACATCATCTGGATAAGAGCAGATATACTTGTATTGATTTCGTAGTGAATGATAGGAATAACAATCTCTTTTAGAATTACCTCCACAAATGAGAATCTCTTGTTTATAGGATACACACTGAATACGATAATTTGGACTTGGCAAAGGAGCCAAAGACTCAAAGGGTGGCAAAATACACATGTCTGCCATCAGCTCAGCTATTGTGCCATCTAATTGTGTTGTGGTCGGAACCGACTGTGCTTGCATTTATTCTATAAGGACAATGTGATAGAGAGTTTAATTGATTAAACTCGACTAAAAAAAATTAGCCCGAACAATTCCCCAAGTTTTTTCCACGTTTCTTGTGGTTCACTGTTTTTTTTTAAGTTTTGTAAATTAGGAAAAAATTGTAAATATTTTTTAACTAAAATTAGGGCCGTAGTGTTGTTGTCTTGCAAATTTAAAATCTCTCCACATTACCATTTTTAAAAGTATCATTTCAAAAAAAAGACTTTTCAGTGTAACAAGGATGGTTGTAGTTCCAATCATCAAATTTAACAGCTTTTTTTTTATTTCAAAAAAAAAAAGTAATTTGTTTATATGTTGTATAAGTTGTGCCATCCCCAGACACGCAATGTCTCATCTCCTGAACATGTTACAATCATATCTCCACGTGCTGTGATATCTACTCCTAGCACAAAATCAGAATGTCCTTCCAGTTTCTGAATTTCAACTCCTGATCTTATATCCCACAATCGAACTGTTCTGTCTTCAGAACATGAGACAAGAGTTTGACCATCAGGAAAATATTGTACATCTCTTACTGACTCAGTATGTGCATTGAATGTTTTTATCTCTTTCTCTGATTTTACATCCCATATGCGAATTGTGGTATCAGTTGAACAAGAAACAATGAAACAATCATCCAGAAAAAATTTTGCTTTCATTACAGAATCTGAATGTCCGGACAATCTCTTGACTATTTCATTTGACTTTACATCACATATGAAAATTAGTCTGCCAAATGATGCTGATACAATCATTTGCCCATCTGATGAAAGTTGAGAATTATATATCGCATCATGATATTTTGCCAATGTTTTCATCTCTTTTCTAGATTTCACATCCCATATTCGAATAGTTTTGTCCCATGATGATATAATATTTCCATCAGGCAAAAATTGAGACCTTGATATTACGTTTGTGTGCCCTTCAAATCTTTTTATTTCATGTCCTGATTTTGTTTCCCATATCCGAATGGTTCTATCAGCTGATGATGATATAATAAGAGTTTCATCTGGTGAAAATTCTGCATCATTGACGGTATCTGAATGCCCTCTGAAAAGTTGAATTTCTTTTTCTGCTATAATATGTAACATTTGAATTGCTAAGCCACTTGTTATAAGGATTATATTATTATCATATTTTGAAATCCTTACACTTGTCACTGCGGATTGATATCCTCGTACAATTTTCAACAATGTAAAAAATTTGGCCTATTTGAGTGTGGCTCGACAATACAAAATAATTCAAATATTACAAAAGCAGTATATTAACGTATTGTGCAACAATTTTATCAAAATCATTAATCCATCCCAACTTGACATCCAGTACTCGAATCCAATTTTGGATAATTATTCTTATAATTTTTTCTATCTTTTTTAAATGTAGATGCAAAAATATATGTACAATATACATATGTATATGTTATAAACCTATTTACAGAATGGCTTGTTGATTTTGCGTTTGTGTTTACCTCTGTGTCCTTTGTTCGTCCATCTAGCTTGGTCTTTTCTAAAGGAGTATCGTCAACATTTTCAGTTGTATTCATCACTGGCTTTTGTTTGTCAGAATATTGTCAATAACTGCAAATGATAATAATCTATCTCAAAAACATTGACTAACTCAAAGTTCAGGTCTCCTTTATTTTATGATATACGTATCAAAAATTCTGAAAAATATTTTACATTCTTTTATTTAATTTGACTTGAAAAATTTTTTTGATTGATTAAACGAAAAATTGTTGTGAGTAACAGAAACAAAAATGGAGCTGGCTCAAAGGGAAAGAAACTTCTTAGAATTTTGTACTGCTACGAAATGTCCTTCAAAGCGTATTTAAATGAAGAAGCAAAAGCACATAAGATAATATTGACGGAATTGACGATTGAAAGTTTAAGACGTGAAATTATCCAAGTTACAAAACTGGTACATGCAGACGACGTACTAACAACAATTACAAATAAGAATGGTCGCAATGTTGAAACTGACAGAGATGTGGTTGACGTGTTTAAAGATGACCCCGCCGTTTTTACTGTCCAATTTCAACAAAGTTTCTTTTTATTAAAAAAATTATTTTTCTTTGGTTAATGAATTTTGCTTTTTAGTTAAAATGACCACATAATATAACAAATAGAAGAAATCACAGCAACATTACAAAGCAAAATAACATCAACCTATAAAATAAAATGTCCATTGGTGTTATTGACAGGAGCGATCAAACATGAGCAGTACCCAAACCTGGAAAATGTCAAACAAGATCTCATTTTATTGAAGACTCTATTTGAACAAAGATTTGGTTATCAAGTATTCAGTACATATGATCCACAAATTTCCACCACGGAATCTCTCACTGCGGATGAGCTAAGCAAATTAATTTTAACATATTGTTTGGATTTGGAAGATGCCACTGAGCACAACGACAAAAAAACCGCTTATGATGGTTTGATCTTTGTGTGGCGTGGATATGGAATATGCGGTACCAGTGAAAATACTTTGATCACAAGTGATAACAGCATCAAACATTTCAAAGATATCCAAGATATTTTTATAAAGCAAATGCAATATTTTGTGGAAAAGCCAAAGATATTTATCATAATTGCAAACAAGATACAAGACAAAACCAATCAAATCGCAGGCTATCAAGAATACGACAATACAAAAAACGACATATGGTACAATCAAGATGGAGATTTGTTCACATTGTTTGTAACTACATCAGCGAAATTGAAAATTGAAAGTAGAGATTATTTTGTAGAGGCTTTTTGTCAGATCGCGGAGAGTAATGTCAATCAAGGTTTGGACTTTATCATGAAACAGCTTATCAAGCTTGTCGGCAATCCAGTTTCAGATGGAGATGCCGTCCGACCTATTTCCAATATTCGTTCTGATATCTTTTTAAGTGTGAGGTCAAGTAATTATCAAATGCAAAATTATGATTGTGATAACGATGAGGATGAAATCAAGCACGACATATCCACAAGTATGGACAATAAAATTCCGGAAATATTGGACTTCAAATATCACTGGAACAAAAATTGGAGACAAGCAAATGCTGAAGCTGTGAAAATAGTTGAACATATGATACATGCAAATGAACAAGGATTGATTATTGTTGCCTGCAATGCCTCTGAATGGAAACATATGGATAATAATTCTTCTTTATTCATTTCATTAATAAACAAGGAGGAAATGAAAAAAGAAATATTTGGGGATTATTGTTTGTATGTGGTTAAAAAAGAATTAATAATAGTCGATGAAGTAAAGATTGATGGAAATGTATATGCTATTGATTGTGAAATTCAATGGAAAGGAAATGTAAATATTACAGCACAGTTATTTGTTACAAAGAAGGTTACAATGAATCAGCAATTAAAACAATCTATTTCATCGATTCAATGGAATACTAAAATACATCATGATATTCCAGTACGACTTTATGGTCTAGAATATAAAGAAGAACAATGTTTAGAAAAAAAATGTTTTGACGATGCAATTGTTCATTTGCAAGAGCATTTGCAACTTTCAACTAATGCTTTCGGTTTAAATAATCCTTATGCAGCAATTGCATACAACAAAATCGGATGTGCATATGACGATAAAGGCGATTATGACAAAGCAATCGAATTTTACGAAAAAGCTTTGAAAGTTATATTTGAAATGTTCGGATATAATTACAATATTGTTGCACAATTGTATTATAATCTTGGAATTACTTATAAAAATAAAAAGAATTATGACAAAGCGATGGAATGTTATAAAAAATCTTTGGATATCAGAACAAGCATTTTTGGATCCAAAAATTCTCAAATTGCCGATTCGTACAGTAGTTTAGGGAATATATTTTTTAAGCAACAACAGAATGAAAAAGCAATAGAACATTACAACAAATCATTGGAAATCAGATTAAATATTTTTGGATTTAATCACAGTGATGTCGCTTGGCTATATTATAAATTAGGAAAAGTGTATAGTAGAGAAGGACAAGACGATAAAGCAATTGATTGCTATAATAATTCATTGCAAATTCGAATACATTTATTTGGAACAAACAATAACGACGTTATTAACTCATATCATAGCTTAGGATATGTCTATGTTAGCATAGGAGAATGTAAACAAGCAATTGATTGTTATGAAAAGGAATTGAAGATAAAAAGAGAAATATTTGGAAATAAAAGTAAAGAAGTCGGAGATTCTTGTCGCCATTTAGGAAATATATTTAAAGTAATAGGAAAAAAGAAAATAGCATATAAATATTTTAAAGAGTCTTGGATGGTATACAGTATTGCACTAGGAGAATGGAACAAAATAACTATGAACGCAAAAAAAAAAGATTAAGACATTGCATAAATGATATTGTGACAATTTTATAATTTGTTATAAGTTTTCACGATCAGAAGTCACAAGTAATCTACTTCATACATTTGTATTTTCAAATATTAAACTGATAAAACAGCGCATCAATACAAGCGATGCAGTTTCTTTTTGATATTCGCTAATATAACCTTTCAAACTATGTCTAGTATAATTTTTTGAAAATAATGTTTTATATAATCAACCTAAAAAAGAAAGAATAAGATTTAGTTCGATCTTTTTGCCTTTTGAAAAATGAAAATTTATTTGGAAAAATATTACTTTTAATTACAAAATACATAGCATCAATCAATCTGGACCTGATCCAATGATATCACAACTGGAACAGGTTGTTCTATTTTAAAGTGAATTGGGATTTTACATTTGATCAATTCACCTTCGATAAGTTTTATAGTTGGTATAACTTGCCAATATGATTGTGCTTTTATTTTTTGAATATTTACTTGAGTGTATAACAACAGCAATACGATTGTGTCAATCAGTTATTGCACCAAAACGAATATGACACTAACATCTTAAACTAAATACTTGTATCCATATGATAAATCTGTTGCAGCATAACCATTTAGTCTATCTTTATTTTTATTTTATATGTCAATCAAAAAACACTTTGCATGTACATATACACATTTATACATGCATATATGCATGCTCATTAAAACGTACAAACATATATCATGTATGTCACTTTGGACGAAATGTACGCTACAAAGTTATTATATTGTTCCCAGATGCATTCATGTCATAGTGCTTATGATAAATCACCGATTTGCAATATCAATAATAAATTTGGCCAAATTCTATGCTAAATGCGAATACTAGAAGTTGATTTGTTAGAATTGCCTTTGTTAGTGCCTCACAATTTTCATCTTTTTATAGTAGAAAACCCAACTAATACAAGTGTCTTTTATACTTTGTTATTGATATTTCTTGTTTACTAAATACAGTAGATTGCAAAAAAAACTGCCATATCTAAATGGCACTA
>ASPP01014371.1:0-11012 GCA_000512085.1 Reticulomyxa filosa
ATAATGATAATGATAATGATAATGGTAATGATAATGACAATGACAATGACAATGAAAAAAAAAGTGAGAATGACCTGCAATGGCACATAGACAAAAACAAGGCAAAAACATCCGATATCACACGACACATACACTGACACAGTCGTATTTGCAAAAGAAATTAGAACACTTGGTCGAGAGCTGCAGCGATGAGCAGCTATGCAAATACATTGAGTGGAAGATCGCCCACGACATACAATCGCTGCGGACCTGGCTCAAGATCTTGGCCAACACTGTCACGTGCTCTCTGGAAGAGGAAAACATGCTCATTCGCGAATGGGAGGAGTATTTGGGCAAGGACCACACCGACGATGAACAAGACATCCTCGACTATAACAACGATTATGACAATCACAATCTCATTCGCAATCGCAATCGCAATCTGTATCGTCATGATAATGACGAAGATGAGACTGGTATATCATACTGAAATTTGGTAAAACAAATGTACATATAATCATTGCTTGTGTTGACAACAGACTTTATGAACGGAAGCGAAGAGCGTTTTGAAAACGGCGATAGTGATGACGGCGTAAATGCAGAAAAAGAGGAAGAGGAGTTGGAAGAACAGAATGCAATTGGGAATTGCCACAATGAGCTTGAGTTAGATATGGACGTAAATATCAATTTGCATTTGAACAAAAATAGCAGCAATGTGCACAAATACAAACATAAAAGCAAAACTAAACCAAAAGCTAAAACAAAGTTGCATTTGGCCAAATATAACAATGCAATCAATCCCTGCTATTTACAAGACAATGATAATAAACACGAGCATGAACATGAACATGAGCATGAGCATGAGCATGAGCATGAACATGAACATGGAAGTGATGAATTCATTAAGGCATTGCCTATCAATGCAGTCAACTCCATCACGGAACACAATCCTGTCCAATTGAGTAAAAAATCCTATCCGCACTCTTGTTATGACAACGATGACGACAATGATCACGACTGTGATTTGACCATCCAAATGGTATCAATGCCAATGTCGTGGATTTCTTACCATCGCAAAACAAATCAAAGAATTTCCAAAGAGCTTCGTCCCTGCCTCTCAATCATTTGCTCGATTTGCCAGCAGATTGGTAATTCAAACAATAAAACATATACATATATATGCATATACATATATATGCATATACATATACACATATATGTATATATCCTTGTTATACGTGTGAATGAATAGGCTTATGTTTCTCGTTCAAAACTACTTTGACAACCGCGAATTGCTATTGACATTACCTTTGGTGTGCAAAAAGTTTCGAATACTGGCGGCCAATCCAGTATGTTGGCGTGCGCTATTGCTGACCATGGCGAATATTCGCAACATCGACAAGACCCCTCAAGCCTTTCGCAAGTTTTTAATTCGATCGTGCTCATATTTGACTACCATCACCATCCATGGGCCCATTGAGCCAACTGATTGGAACTCCTGGCTCCACATTATCCGGATCTTGTCCAATCACGCACATCGACAAAAGAAAATGAAGAGTGCTCCCGTTGCGTTCAATGACTATACATACACGCATAACATAACAAATATATACATATACGTATTTGTTATATTATTGTCATGTTATGCATAATGTGTGTATATATGTGTATGTACAAAAACGTAGCAATCAACACAATCGAGTCGATGGACAAGTCTCACAATGGACACTGGAGATGTGAACAATGATAAGAATAGTAGTATAGACGTGGATGTGCCACCAGATTGGAAAGCAAATCCACATAACAACAACAACAACAACAACAACAACAACAATAATAATAGCAGTCATGGACCAGTGATTGATACACTTTATATACGTTGTCGCCACATTTCTCGTCGTGGTCCTCGTTGGCTGGAAGCATTAACTCGTATCACCACCATCGAACATATCCACTGCGCGGCTTTATCACGTGCTGATGACGTCGAAAAACTACTCGAACGCTTCCCCAATTTGAAGACACTCAACGTAAACGTTCTTGGTCCCGCACACCAATCCAGGCAGTTTGATGAGCGCCATGTCCAATCCTTGCGCCGTATTTTGGAATTGATACCTCCCACCGTTACCGAATTTGCAATTCCCGTGTCGGTATGTGTATACGTGTGTGTGTGTGTATCAATTAATTAAATGTACACTACAAAAAAAACAACGTATATGCATATACGTAATTAAGTCGTATAAAACATGCACACATACAATACATGCACGTGGGGAAAATAGGTACCGGAGGAGTTTGTTTGCCAATGCTTTGCAAAAATGCCGCACTTGGAAAATTTGGACTTTTTTCGTTTAACAACGCCACACGACACGGTGGAAGTGAATAGTTGGGCGTGTTGCTTGAGTGCAGAAACGATCAAATATTTGGGCCAGAAATGTCCGAAATTGAAAAAGTGTCAAATTTTTGTCAAGTCGTTTCGCCACACTAACGACACTTGGAAAGCTGTGCAAGAGCTGTTGCAAAACTGTCCAAACATTCGAATGTTAACAATTGGAATGGAACAGTCTGCAACATTCGACAGTCGTGAAATCAAAATGTCTTTGGATAAGCAATATCGCAGATATTTTGATCAGCTGAAGCGAGTCGATTGGCTCAGTTCACGTTTTAAAAAGTTTAAAAAAAAAACTATGGTTTTTCCAAAGTTTAGCATTACGTGGTGTTTACTGACATAATGTAATTTTTTATCCTTCTCTCTCTCTCTACCTCCTCATGATAATCCCCTCTCTTTGTGTTTGAAACCATTTACTTTTTGTTTGATTGAGAGCTTCCTCATGAGAACCTGGGAGATTGTTAATTTACGCAAATTTTTTTTCTTCTCCCGTTTTCTCTCATTCTCTATTTTACTTTTCATAGGTACCTTTTTTTTTTCCTTCCATTATTTTACTTTTTGTGAGAAATTTTATCTAATTTTCTGTGTTGCAAACTTCTTTCAAAATTTTGTTTTGTTTTATCGAAACGAGTTTCTTGTTCTTCTTCTTTTTTTTGCAATAGTATTAAAAGTTGTGATGACACTTCTGTGCACGGTTCTGTTAAGGATGTGATTTTCTCTTGTTGTTTTGAATTGCTTTTTTTTTTGACATTTTCTGAAAATATGTTTAACGTTTTGAAACGCTTCCAAACTCGAAAAGTTGCTGGAACAGAGGAGACAAGAACGCAATGTCTTTGAAACGTACCTTTTTTAAATCAAAAATGTTCACGTCAGCAAAGGATGTTTCTTCTAATAAAGTTCTTATATTGGCAAAACAGAACAAAATTCTAAACTTTTGGGTGCGACGTGTCAAATATGTGGCAAAATGGCCGGTTGATTTGGATAATGTTGTTGTGACGTTTTGCGGGTTCAGTTATGTGGTGAGTAGCAAAGGATCAGAAGACAACAGAAATTACTCAGTCGAACTAGTTTGGAATGAAACAGTGGCAAAAAAGAGAGTGAAGGAACAAGACTCAGCTACAGACTTTGTGGCGACTTTGTCTTATGGACAAATGATAACTTTCGAATGGACAAAGCAAGCCAAGACGAAACTCCATTACTTCTTTGATTCACAGGTGCAGCGATTCGTTGCGGATTTATGGTTAAACGGATTCTTAGAATCAGAGAACCAAGGACTCATCCAAAAACTTAGCACAACGTATTACGTGGGGAAACACGCTACAGGCGGTGCAGAATTTACTAAGTATGAAAATAAAAAGCTAGCTGAAAGTGCATATTTGCGAATCTCTCTCAATTATGCAAAAGTAATGGTCGGCGAAAATAAAATTTTACAGCACCATGGCGATGCACTCGTGTGGTGGAAGTCATGTGTTGGCGCCGTCTTGATCTCTGTCGTTGATGAAACGTATGCTGAACAAGGAAACTTGTATTCACTTTTCAATACTTTGAATTTTGGTTCACTTTTGCCCCAGCAAAAATAGTTTCAAAAGATTACATTTAAAGGCTCTCAATTTTTTACTTCTCATAAAAGAAACCACTTTTTGTAATTTAATATTCCTACATGCTCTTCCCATGAATATCTAATTTAATTTTTTTAGATACTTCAATTTTGTACAAATGAGAAAATATATCCTCTTTGGGCTCTATTTCTGTTAAATTTCATGGCGTGTTGTAAAAAAGTTATGCATATTACTCAACTGTTTTATTTTTACTCCTCAATTAATATTTTGTTCCATATTGCATTTCGGATTCATGATGATGTGCACAGTTGCCTAAGGTACACATTCACGTTTGTCTAGATTAACACAAACATCAAGAAAGAAAAAGTTCATTGAAGTGTGCTCCCCTCCAGCAGCATTCTGAATTTTTCTATCGTCATTCTCTGGGCTCTTTTTTTTTTGAACTTCTGTGTGAGTGTGTCAATGTTTGGATTTGGCTCGAATAACAAAAGGTGTGTGAAAAAGGGACAAACAAGGTGGGAAAAAGGTTTACGGGCTGTATGTGTGCCGTGAAAAGTACCCGACAACGTCAGATCAAAAGCTTAGAACAAATTCCCAATATTCGATGTATTGAATCTCAAAAAGAATACCGTGTTACAGTGAATACTCGTCTTGGCGACCGTACCCTTCACATGTTAAAAAAAAAGAATATGTCTAATTGAAATAAAATGAACCTTTTTTAAAAAAAAGAACTATTTAAACCCCCTTTGTTTTTTTTTTAAGTTATTAATCATCCCCCTTTTTTTTTGTGTCCTAAATCAAAGAAAAGTGTGATCTTAAAAACAAATAGATCATTACCGGAAAACTTTCCGATAACACCCCCACGATTGCGAATAGATTCAAATTTGCAGCACAGCTTTGCAGATGAGAGTGGCAATATCTACAATATGAATGAGCTGAGGTATTGGTCACAAACCTCGGATGTCAGCCGCTTGGTGAACTCCATTGTCAACAATTTTCAAAGCAATCCCCCCGTTGTCAAAGCTGTCTATTCAAGTTCCTATGGGATGCCAAATACTATGGTTTAACTTTGATTTTTTTTTTTAAATATTCATTTGATTGAATTTTTTTTTTATTTTTTAAAAATTATTTTTAAAAAAAAAAAAATTCAAAGGGACCAGTTATATCACCGTCCCCGTCTCTTTATGGTGTGAACAATCAAATGCAAGGAGGGGTAAATAACCCACTGGAAAAAAAAGACTCAGTGTCGTCTCAATATAGTCGTCCAAGTTTTCATCAACAAGAACAAACTTTCGATTTGGATTCCATCACCATCAGTCCTCCAAAAGATATTTGGGAACTCGCTTCCGTTAAAAAACTTACGTATGCGCCTTTTCAATAACCTCTGTTCTTCCAGTCGTGCTAACCACTCGATATTATATATGTTTATTCTAGTGTTGTTGAGAGTGCTAAGTGTTTGCATGGTGATGGATGGGGGGGGAATTCAATAATGAAGGGAGACAGACATGAAAAGATTACTCTCGGATGAAGATGCTATGCGCACTTTCGCAATCGAAACAGCTTCTGGCATTCGAGATATGAAAAACTCGTCACGTGATGCACTTGTCTCTACTGCCAGTTTCGTTTAGCCTACTACTTATTGTCTTTTTTTGTGTGTTCCCAACATGTCAGACGTTTGGAGAAAGAGGGGGGAGGGGAAAAATAAACTTTTGAGTGTACGTATTGTTATGATACTCGTACTCCCGTAATGTTTGAACACTGACAGCATTGTGATAAACAAAAACATTAAATATAATAAAAGAAAGCAATTTGAAAAAAAAAGAAGAAATAACAACAATGGACAGTGATATCCAAAAATTAAGAAGCGAGGTGGGTCAACTAACTCAAAAATATTTGGGTTTGAAAGAAGCACAACAGAAACTACTCCAGGTGTGTATGTCTTATTAGATAATATAACCTTTTTTTTTCCTTACATGTTTTGAGAGGGGAGAGAAAAAAACATAATATTGGATGCACATGCAAACTCATTACTACAAATATCAAGGCCTACGCACCACCCCGCTTGATGCAAGAGTTTGAAAGTGCGTTGAGTAAAATGGACGATCAGTGTGATGTGTTGAAAAAAAAATTTCAAGACAAAGAACTCACTGAAGCACAGTTTGTCAAGGGTTACACGGAACTGAGAATTTTGTATCATTTGCTGGGGGCCAAAAAAGAAAAATTTGCTGCTCTCTACATCTCATAGCTTTCTAACCACGATTATGAAAAAAGCAAAGACATCAATTACAAATAATTGTGAATGAATAACTGTGATGTTTGCTTTCAGTGGACATTTTTTTTGTTGTTACAAAAATTAAATAAAACTTGCGGTAGAACACAAAACAAAATTTAAAAAGTGTTGCATCGAGCTAAACAAACGTCGTATGTTGTCTTCACATACCATAACTTTCCCCTTTTAAAGCTAATGACAAAAATCGCTCATTTTACTCACTCTATTTTTTTACTCCAAAGATGATACCTTATTGCTTAAAGAATGTCAAAATTTAATTTTTCGAAGGTTAGATTATTATGAAAATAAGTTAAATGAAAAGTGATATAATCGAGAACAAAAATAATCAAAAAAAAGATGTGTTCTTGGTTGTCCGGGGTTGTTTTAACTTGTCAAAGTTTTTTGTATATAAGTTGTAGAGTTGATAATAAAACTCTCTTAAATCACAGCAAATAGATCTTAATTCGACATATTGATCCAAATCAAAGGTTGTTAAAGCATTTCGAAAATTGGAGATTTGTGGATTCTTGTAAATATCTGTGATGCGTTTGCCTCGTTGAATGTAATAAGTAGATAATGAATCATTGTATTTCCTAACATTTTCTTCAAAATACAACAATGTTTCCAAAACAGCTTGTTGTACATCCACACCAAAGTTATTGCCTTCTTGCATTTCTGGAACGCATAAAGAAATGCTCAGTTTGATATCACTTGTAATCAAAAGTGCATCATTCAGTTCATCACCCACTTTTTGTAGCATTTCGACTAATACAACGTTACATTTATTTTCACTTTGCATTCGTAATTTTTCTTCGTTTGTGTATTTGGAATGTTTATAGAAATTTGTCATTTCTTTTGTTGCTGAGTTTGTTCCCTCTTCCACATTTATTTTGTAAGGGTTTGACTGTTCCTTTTTAGAACGGTTATCCATTTCTAAAAGCAGTTTGTCCATCACTGCAATTTTTTGAGGAATAAGTGTCTGGACTATCGAATCTGCTTGTTTTTGTGAAAAATTTTTCAACCCTTCTAGCGCCTTATTAATTTCTTTCATTTTCTGTCCTTGTTCGTTATTATGAAGTTTCTTGAAATCTGAAACTGAAATTACAGCAGATGTCACAAACATCTCATTTAGTAATGTGGTTCTTGTTTCTGTTTGTGGTGATGTGGCCATTTTGTTTTGTTCCCTTTTTACTTTTCGATACGTTCAGGTTTTTCTTTTTAATGTGTGGAATGCTTTTCCAACAATCGCTTGAACCAGTAAATTATACTTTGAATCACTGTAAAAATTTTGCTTTTCGAAACTTGGAGTAACAAAAAAAATTAGATTTTTATGAATATATAAATAGTCCAAGTTAAGCGACTTTAATCAGATCATGAAGAAGAACAGTTTCGGCTATTGCAGTATCAACTAATATGAAAGGAAGATTTGATAAAATTAATAACAGAATCGCAAATTGACCAGTACTAACATACTTAGAAAAAGTATTTTGTTTAGTACTTTATTTTAATACTTTTGTTTGTGGCTTTTTGTCGGATTATGTTTTCTCACTGCTAACATATTGACAGCACCAAGATTTTCTACAACTCTTTCAAATTTTCAAATATTTATGTTTTAAAAAATAAATTACGTTCTCTGAAGATCGTATCACATTTTTTCTTTCCACTTGAGAACCGGTCTGAGTTCAGCATTTTTTCGAAATTAAAAAAGATTAGAAGTATTTGAAATCATTTTCTGTCATGTATGTTCCAGATCTTGGAGATCAAGCTGTTTTTTCATATGATGCCGATGGATTTTCCTCATCGAGCCTTGACCGACAATTAGTACTTGTTTATTGTCCAATGAAGTAGAGGAAAACACAAAACTTTTTTTTTTGACTATAAAGCTCCTTCTTAAGTTCAAGGCATTACACCAGTATGCATCCGCGGCAGTAGACCTTATCGCAAGTAGAATAAGTGAAGGTAAGGGATGTGTTTTTCATAAAGCAGTTTTTAATCTGAGAGGTCCATCCAAAGAGGAAAAATGGATCTTTTTTGTTGAAGAAAAAAAGAAACGTTCCGGAACAAGGAACAAAAAAGTAAAAATCCTAAAAAAAAAAAAAGGAGAGGAAGAATCGGAGGAAAAAATCCGCAAAAAAGTGAGATCAAAGAGCAAGCGCAAATTGAAAGATTTGGCAAGCGAAGAGGATGTGGAATCTTTTGTGCAAGAGCCCGCTCGCAAAAAGAGAAGAAGGGAGAAAAAGAAGCATTCTGCGGATACTTCTGGTAGTAATCGCAAAAAAGAGGAGCGAATAGAAAAAGAAGTAGAGGAGGAAATTGCCGAAACCAAAAACGGCAAAACAGTAAGAAAACATAAGAAAAAAGTGAGCAAGACGGAAGATGTTGAAAAATCCGGTGCCGACAGTGACGAAGAAAGCACCCCAAAAAAATCAAAAAAAAAAAGTTCAAAAAAATCCAAGAAAAAGACAAGTGAAAAGGGTGAAGGTAAATACTTCTTTAAAACATATTTAAAAAAATGTAATTGTGTGTAAATATTTATTTTATTTTATTTATGTGACCTGATCTGTTGGGTGAAGTGTGTTTTTGATGTGTCAGCAAAGTACGCATACGCGTTTTCCAAAAAACATACATATAAAAAAGTGTAAAAATCTCAAACAGAAACAAAAAAACAAAACAAAACAACGAAGAAAGTACTACCGAACACGAACATGCCTCAAAGCCTAAAAAACAAATAATGACGGCTCGACGCTTTTTTATGTATGTTTGTTTTATGTTTGTGAGAACATTGAATTATACAAAATCAATGTAATGTAACAAAAAAAAAAAAAAGACAAGAGAACGGCGGAAATGAGAAAGAGTGTATAGTGTTATGGAGAAAAATGTCACAAAAAGAAAAAGATGAGTATAAGGCAAAAGCTATTGCATTGAGAAAGAAAAAACCTGCTCAAGGTATTTTCTATTTGCTTTGATGTTTTTTTTTTTGAATAGATAATGAGACTGACTTATATGTTTGTTGTGTTCTCGTGCACATGCGTCAGAGAAAGAAAAGTTAGGCCTGTGAACAACATAACGAACTTTTTATATGTTTTTTCATTTGAAAATTGATCAAATGCAATGACTACTTATTTCTCCTTTCCCCTTTGCTGTTGTTTGATACTGAATTATTGAGAAAACTGATCAATGAAGAATCAGCAAAGAAAAAAAGCTCAATAAATGAAAAAGAAAAGAAAGAATCTGCGGAAATTGCTTCGTTGCCAAGCGCCACAAAATAAACAACGCTTTAAATTTCTTCGCTCATCACTTTTCAGAGTTGTGAAAGTAATTCTCTTCGATAATCATTTGCGAAGTTCTACAAAAGGCATTCTTTGGAATGTGGACGATACAATGATTCAAAAATTGTTGCATTATAATTGTCTCCACTTGTTTCATTTTGTTGTCGCAACTTGACTTTCTTTTAACAGTGTGACACGAAAAATGTCGTTCAATAACTTTTCCTATGCAACATTTGATAAGAAAGAAATTTTTATATTTTTTTCTTTGGAATTTTCTGACCACATTCTCAGAAAAAATTTTCTAAAAAAGAAAAGTTTGTATTTTGTTGACAAATAATGTGTTTTTTCATTCTCTATTTGATGCAAACCATTGAGCAAGTTGTCATTAAAAATTAATGGTTCAGAGGTACTAGCTTGTGACCCATTCCAAAAAGTTGATTGAATTGTATGAAACATTGTTTTTCTTTGCATGTGCGTGCATCTGCCAATGGTCTGTCATCCTTACGGCAATTAGCATGCAGGCCACTGGTATCATCAACAACAGCGCGGCCAGTAGCAAAACGGGTAGGAAGGGAAGGATCTTCATTACACGCATTGATAATCGGTGGAGGTCCGGCAGGCTTGTTCACGGCGCTGGCGCTTCGAGAGAAAGGCATATCGTCGACAATCTTGGAAAAAGAGAAGGAGATCCACACAACACAAAATGCAAGTAGCGAAGGGTCATTTGTGTTAAATGGAGCATTATATTGTCTCGCTTATTTAAACGAAGGGAAATATTTGCAGCAATTTTTGGATTTGCATATAAGCAATCGCTACTCCAGCATCGAGTATAAAGACCATCGAAGTAAACCCGTTATCCATATGAACCCTTGCGACATCGCGCAGTCCTTATCCTTTCACCCACCAATGGACATTCGCGTAGTGAGAAGATCGGATCTGACCGAGTTTCTGAGCAATTTGTGTCGAAACGACCCGAAATTTCAGAAACTTTCCAAACGCAATACCAATCAAAATACAGCTAATAAGGCTTACATTGAGTTTCAATGCAACAAAGAGTTTACACATTATGACACCCCACGGCAATCATCATCATCATCATCATCATCATCATTATCATTATCATCATCGACAAGACAAAACCAAATATGTGCCTATTTTAAAGACGGCACGAAAATGATGGGTGATATTCTGATCGGCTGTGATGGAATTCATTCGAATGTCAGGAAATGCTTGCATGAAAACGAGTGGGTCGGTGCAATGCAGCAGGCAGCACTTGACAAAGAAAAAGCGGAGGAGTACTTTGGAAAGGTCCCCGCAAATGAACGCGCCGACACCACGTCCACTGCTGTTGACGAAGATCCTTTGCTCGTCCAATCGCAAGACACGTCCAAAATACAAAGTCCCTCTTTCATGTGGTACTTTACTGGTTATTATCTGTCTTTATATCAATAAATATAATATATGTATATCATACTTCCTCTTATATAAAACATTAAATAAATAAAAGTAAGTCCCTCTTTTTTTTTTTTTTTTAAAAAAAAAAAAAGGGA